>CM057811.1:35884763-36184763 GCA_030067965.1 Latrodectus elegans | reverse complement strand
TAATCATTAATTCAAAGTAGTAGAAATTATTTCTCTGCAATTCGCATTAACAATTAAAAATTATTGATCAGTTATTTCATACTATGATGTTCTTTACCATCCAATAAAAATTTGTAAATGACTCATGTTTGAATCATTTAAATTTGTAAAGGTATGAGAGAAATTGTGCGTTACAAGTATTTACTACTTTCATATTTTTATGAAATTCTATATTTAATCAGTTGAATTATACACTGGTAAGTAAAGGTAAACCTACTAATTGTTTTACGTAAATATGATTTCGTTTCTTTTTTCTTACTTTAATATTATCTTATTTCCCTTTGTAATATAAGAAATTTATTATTTCCTCTAAAACTATGCTAGAAAAATTATAAAGACACAAATTTAATATATTCATGCATAATAGACGAAATAATTTTGTAATAAATCAGTTTTTTTCTCACTTTATTACTCAAATCTGTTACTTGATAACACTATATAGGTTTCATTTACCAACTAGAAGAAAGTTTGAATTTGAGTACATTTATAAGGAATAAAATAAAAATAATTCTTATGTCCACAAGTGTCTTCAAAAATAAACTGAGTTTACTCCAAATTTTGTAAAGTAATTGAATTCTATTTAGTTTAGAATTAAAAACGATTTCTTATTTCCTTTCAATAAAAATTCTTAATATCTATTTATGTGTTTGTTCTAGCATAAACTTAATGAGGTTTCATAGCAAGAATATATTTCATTAAAAAAATATAACAAATCTTTGTTTCACAATTAAAATTTACATGAATCTTGGAAAATGATTAGATTTTAAGAATTTTGAATAACATTAAAAATACTAAGATTTTATTGTAAAAATTTATCTTATTCTAATAATTTAAAATTTAGTGAGATCAATTGTTTTCAGGTTAGGTTATGATCAATCACACAATAAAGTTAAATAAATTCTTTCTTTTGTATTTAGCAAGATAAAAAATATTCATCAAAAAGTGATTTACTTTATCATTTCATTAAAACTGATTATTTTTTAGATTTTTGTACCAAGATAATTTATTGATTCTTAAATACCAGTAATCATGAAGCAATTAATTGTTTTACGAAAATGATAGTTAAACAAATAATGAATAGAATAAAGCAACAGAACAAATAAAAAAAGACTGTTGAACTAAGCAATATCATACCACGTTTTCTTTCATTATAATCGTTAATGTAAAAGAGAAACAAAAAAAATCAAAATTTTGAATTTGAAGATTTCTTTACCGAACTAGAATTGATTCTGATACTGATTATTTACATTGCTATAAAAAAACTAAAACTATTTAACATTTTTTAACACCAGACTTGTTAACATTTTCTGACTCCATTGTCTAGAATCTTAAGTTATAAATCAAATAAACCGAATATATCATTTACTTAATTAAATTTTATGATTGATATTTTCATGGATAAACAATCTATAACTGCACTAATTATTTGTAATTTAGAATTAAGGAAACAATAATTATAAACAATAACACACACATATATATATGTGTGTGTGTGTGTGTGTGTGTGTGTGTGTGTGTGTGTGTGTGTGTGTGTGTGTGTGTGTGTGTGTGTGTGTGTGTGTGTGTGTGTGTGTGTGTGTGTGTGTGTGTGTGTGTGTGTGTGTGTGTGTGTGTGTGTGTGTGTGTGTGTGTGTGTGTGTGTGTGTAGATATTGTATTAATGTTTCACAAGCTAAAGTTATCAAGAAATAAATGTTTGTCAGTTTAGACATTACTGATTAAAAATTATTATTTCGATTCATAAGACATTCAATATTTTATTCATTTAAAAAGAAGAAACATTATGTCTTTACGGGAAGACTTTATCAGTAGAAAATACATATATACATAGCGATGTAGGTGAGCCTTGGTCTGTACCCTTAGGTTAACGAGTTTGGAATACTCTCCTCTCACCAAGTGCCTCTTCGTAAAACGAGTTTCCTTTTATTTTTTCTGATGGTAAACAAGGATAGACAATGTCGAGCGAGATATTGGGAATATCAAATTAACGGGACCACTTTGGCTAAATGCTGTCTACTGCTTGTCAATACGTCAAAATAGATTGAAATATCATCAAATGTAATAGTAATTCTTCCTTTGTAAGCAAATAGATGACATTGCAAAATATGCATGAAGAATGCTGAAGTCGACTGCATAACTGCATATTCAACAACTTAAAAACCTGACTTTCCTTGTCAGGAATATCGCAATTTTAATTGATATTCATTAGCATGAATATATTTGTAGCTTTTTCAATTGATTTTGCTATATAAAATTTCCACTAATCATATATATGATTGATTAATGTATCCCCTTTCATTACATCTTTCCAAGACAAATTTTGGAGGATTACTGACACTATACTGGATTACCTATTGGAATATTCTATGTATACCAAACTTCTTAATACCATATGTTATATATATATATATATATCTGAAACTTTCCCCATTCTATAATTTCGTGTTATACTTTCCTTATCATGCAGCTCATATGATTGTAATTAGCATCAATTTTAACACTCATTTGAGAAATTATTTGTTTGAAAATTTAAAAGTTATTAACAAAAATAATTTAACTATCTTAATGACACTAATAATCCAGAGTGCTTCAATTTGTGAGGTACATTTAAGTAAGGTCATGAAAGAACTAGACTGGAAATATCATCGAATAGGAAATATTTTACCACGAAACATGAAAAAAGGAAAAAACACTATCTCATTATTTTTGCAATAACGTTTTTTTTTTTTTTTAAATATTTAATAATATAATTACTATTCAAAAATACATTATTGAAATTCTCAGTTCTCTCGAATAAATGCCTGAATTCTATTTCCTACCTTAAACATTTTTTACCTTTCCAGTAATAAAAAAAATTTCCTTTCAAAATTTTAACAAATATAATAAACAGTAATATAAAAACCAAAAATTGATAATGGTTAAAAATACAAAATAACTATCCTTGCTTTAATCAAAGCTTCCACTCAAGAAAATGTGACCTAATTTAATTTACTATATTTATTTTCTATTTTATTGACGTAAAATTGTTCTCTGTTATACTATTTGTCTTTTTCCATACATTTTAAATTTTTTTAAACTTTAAACTTTTAAATGAAGATTTCTTAAACAGCGTTTCTCAGCTACATGTCATATTAATTTATATTTTAAGATAGAAATATAATTAAACATCAAATTACATGTAGCAATACACTGTTAATTATATTTCATATCTAAGTAGTATTTCCACAACTATCCATTATTCTATTAACGTTCTATCCATTTATTGGACATACATAATTATAATATGTAATCATTTCTAATCCATAGCCACGCCTAAATTAATTTTCCCCAACAAGTCTTAATTTGTACTGACAAAAGGGACTACATGGAACCAGATATTCCTTTAAGAGCAAATTATAATCTTTAATGTATGTATGCAGAATTGTTACAGTGAATTCAAAAAGGTTTATGATCAGAGATTTTTATATTTGCAGTTCAATCAAATTAAATTACATTAACAAACAGTGACATAGATAAGCTGGATATAAACTTCTTAATTGACTATTAATTGTTTGTCAGCGTTTGTGTTTAGTTAACATTTCTTGTTCCAGCAATCAAATTTTAATATTTTTTTAGAATTTCAGTAAATGTAACTTGCATTTAGAATTATATAGCATATAACTTTGATTTTAATTATAAGAAGTTATGAACTTTTGAAAAATGTAATGCAAAAAGAAAGCAAAATTTTATATGAAATATTAATAATACGAAAGTCAATGTATAAACTCTACATTATACAATCCACATGTAATACCAATCAAAAGTTGTTCATAGGGTTGACATAATTTTTCATCTTTATATAAAATTAGTTTATTCTCTACTAGACACACAGGTGGAAGTTATTTTTCAGCTTTATTTAAATTTTGAATGATATTAATGCAAGATTTTTATTTAAGAAAAATAGATATTAAAAATATCATGGTGTGATAATTTTTTAAAATAATATTTTTCTTGAAAATAAAGATGAACATTTTGAGCAAATTTTCTCAGGAAATGTTAAGCATAGTTTTTGTTCCTATTATATTCTGAAACAGTAGGTTTTAGTATTTGATTATTTAAATTTAGAGTTAGTATGCTTTCACCATTATCTCTACAATGTTTATATATATATTATATTATATAAATATAATTGTTTTATTATTTTTCATTTTTTGCCAAGCAATTTCTTTATCTTTTATATTTATTGCTATAAAAAATTATATTAAGGGAAAAATCTACTCCTTAATTAATTCTAATTGTACTTAAATTTTTATGTGAGATTAAAATGATTACTTTCTGTAAAAAAAATGTCTTTAACTATTTTAAGTATTTTATTATGTCTTCGTATTATCTTATTAAAATTTTATAAGCGGAAAAATCAATTATCTAAATATTTAGCATATGGTATATCACAAAATATGTGCAATTTTAATGACTAGTTAGCTATTAAATGATTAAAATCCCCGTCTTTATTTCCGGGGTTCGTGAGCTCATGTCCCTCTCGTATGTTGGTTTATGTATTTGTCAAGCAAGTTTAAACTATTATAATAAACTACTATCAAGTTCAATAATTGTTTCAAGTTAAATAATACTTTCAGTCATTAATATTAGTTGTTCATATAAGTTTAATATTAACATTTAAGTTTAATGTTAATCAAAACAATATTTATTATAACTAAGTAACAATTGCCTGCGTAACATTTTGGAAAAATTAAAGAAAATTTATTATTAAAATCTTAATCGAGAAAAAAAATTAGTATTATATGAAACAACTTATGCATATAGTAATGCATGTATTCACATACTTTTTCAGACAGCTGTACTAATGCTTCTAAATATTAAAATTTTAATCAATTTTCTGAGATTATTAAGATTTAATATATATAAATAATAAATAAAAACAAATAAAATAATAATAAATAAGAAAATAAATAATTTATTTTCTCTCATTAATAGAATAGTTAATTTATCTATTTATAAAAAAATTATCTTAATTTTTACTTTTTATGTGATAAATATTTTTAAATAAATTATATGAGAAATACTTTAATTAATCTATCTAGATATATATTCATATAAGAAATACAAATTTTTACATTCTTAAAATTAGTTAGTGGTTTTTTTATAGAGAAATTTAAGATATAATGGTAAAAAAACCCCTTAATTTGATGCAATAACATTTTATTTTATTAACTTAAAACTTATCGTTTAAATTATTCTATTTTCTTATTGAGTTATAATGTTACAAAAATAATGACTTAAATATTTTAAATCATAAAAATTGGCTTTCATAAAATGTCATGATGTTTATGTAGTCATTCAAAAAGGTAAATTATATATATTTTTATTATATCATGATATTTATATTTAATCAATACAATTTGCTGATAAGAAAATGAAATAGGCTTAAATGATTTAGGTTTCAATTTTTCTTTCCAAATAAATTCCTCTTTTTAATTGCAAAACTTTTCTAAATAAGTTGCTTATTTAAGATAATAATATTGTAACTAATTTTAAAACATTATTATTTCTGTCAATATACTGTAAAAAGATTTTAAAATTCAATGGAAATTAGCAAGACTGACTAAAATGTTTTGATAAGAACACTGAAAAACAAATTCTAGATATTAAAATGTCCTCAAACTGTTGCTACTACACAGTAGAATTAAATACTTTGCAAAAATATTTCTTGAAATAAAAGAAAATGTTAGTTTTACATGTTTATAATAAATTTATCACTCTGAAAATTAGGAAAAATTGTTAATTTTTTAGACTCCACTTTAGCAAATACATGTTTATCAATAATTTAAAATTTATAGCTTTAATATATTATCGACTATAAATTATCTATAACTTAATGCAACAAAATTCTCTATAAAACATTTAATTCTGTTTATACTGTATCTAATACAAAACTTCAAAATACTATTTTTAATCATAAAAAGTGATATTTTAATAATTAATAATAATTCAGAAACTAGAGTATTATTTTTGATAGCACTTGTATGTATAGGACAATGTACTTTCCTTAAACTAAAAATGCAAAAGTTTGAGATCAAAATTGAAAAGCAAATCGTGTATGATGGTCCAATAAATATCAACATTGTTTTATTTATCTTCCAAATCTAGAAAATTAATAAATTCCTTTCAAATGAAGGATATTCATAAACACGAGGATATTACCTTCTGATGATCAAAGAAAATATTTTCATATACCTCCTTTATCTAGCGGATTCATATTTTCTGTATAAAATTTTAGGATTTAATTTCCACTACGCATAAATTTGTTTCGAAAATAAATGTTGCCCCAGCAAGAAAATATTTTTTCTTTCCTTTATAGCTAAATTAAAGATTTTTTTAAAATAAACTTTTTGTATGAAATTACTTTTACTGCATTTAGAAAAAATCTGCAGGCTTTTTTGAATTTTTTTTTTATTATTATTATTATTATTTATTTTTAATGCTAGACGCAAGTGACAATATAGAACACATTAAAGTGTAATATATATTTTATAATTCTTGATGATTTGATTGATAAATTCTTGATGATAATGATTTGATTCTATTTTGCTTTGAGTTCAAGAAAATGAATAATTATAATATATAGTAAATGTAAATAATTAAAAAAAATTAATTTATTCTTATTTTGAGAATAAGTTTTGGATTAATTTTAATACATCTGTTTATAATTATAGCTACTTTACAAAAGTTAATCAAAAACCACATTTAGGAGTTAATGATTTAAAATTGCATTAATTACTATAAATACCCTTAATTATAAATTACTAATTTATTTTTCACTGAATAAACTTGAAAAATATAAAGCACATTAATGTCGTTTTTCAAGCATTAAACGATAATTGCAAGCTTTTTTATGTGTAAAAGTAATTATGTGATTACAGAATGAAGAAAAAAATGAAAACTATTTTTTGAAAGATAACGTAATATATAAGAAGTTTCTTTCTCATATGCTCCAACAATGTTCAGTTGTTCTTTTAGAATATATTGTTTTTTAGAAAATACGTTCTTTTATATAGAACATATCAGAATAGTAGTGATATAAAAATGCCATCTGCTTATTTAAGATGGCAAAGAATACTTTTTGTGAAAGGGCGTCATTTTTTTACAGGATGTGAGCCTTTTTATCAATTTGTTTTTTTTAACTATTTTGAGAAACATTGAACAGTATGTCCAACATTTTATCTATTTCGGAATTTCTAATTATTTACTTAAACAATCAATAAGTTTAATATTACACCTAATATGCAATAGTTTATTTTACCTTCTTTATCTAGCCTTTTTTATGGAAAAACCAAAAATTTTACTTTAATTCTCATTTAAGTAAATGAAATTTTTTCTTAATATTTCTACAAAATGTCCTAAAATTCAGTTTCATTTTTAATATTCTCATACTGTATATATATATATATTATATTATATATATATATATATATATATATATATATTATATTATATATATATATATATATATATATATATATATTATATTATATATTATAAATATATATATCTATATATATACACACACATGTATATATATAATATAAATATATATATATGTATGTATGTATGTATATGTATATATAAGTGAAACTTTGCAAAATTTTGTAACATCGTTAATATTAAATGAAAAGAGGAAAAGGTTATGTAATATGCTAGTGAAAAACTCTATACTTTTGCAATTTAAAATTTAGTATTAAATTATTTAATTTTATAGTATATCTTAATTTTAGATTTGCAGTACATATAAGATAGTAAAAATAACTTAATTTTACAGTATAGGTTACCTTACATTTTACAATATAAAGTCAGCAATGAAAGCAAAAGTCAAATAAATAAAATTAAATATTTTTTTGCATTTTATTAAAACACTTTTCTGTTAGAAGATACTGAAATATGGGTTAGTACTTCTTATTTTCTTTGACGAGTCGTGATAAAAGCATCTACAAACTGAGGAATAAAGTAAAGTAATTAACTAATAAATAAACGAAAAGCTAATTGAACTAAACTCAGTAATGGTTATGGGTTATTTAATTATAAACTAAGCACTTCAAATCGATGAATTTGATTTATTTTAATTTGAAAGCATTCAATTTTAAATGAAAAATTTATTTTCTGTTTGAAAAAAATGTTTTTAGTTCCAGAAATGTTTACCAAACGATTATCATGGAATACTTATTAATTAAACATCAGAAAATGCGATGAATAATTTTCAGACTTAACAACAGATGTTTGATATGTACATCAGATTCCAAGATGAATTAAATTCAATATTAAGTATATTTTTATTTTTAATTTTTCTTTACTGAAAAGTGTGCTTACGAGTCACCTGGCAATACTACCCTAAAACAATTTAGTCGAAATTCTAGAACATTTATGATTTTATCTATTTCTTCAAAATGTTCATATTTTTACAAAGATAATCTAATGTGTATTGCGTTTATAAGTTAGAAATACTGTTTTCATTCTTATCTAAAATCATAAACAATTACATGAAACAACCGGAATTGATAAAATATAAAACTAGAAGTGATAGGAATGAAACAGAATTCTAAGAATAGCTGTAGGTTTAAGAGGAAATTTCATTTCACTGACGAATACATTCATTTATCAAATTTAAATAAATCCAGAGCTAGTTATGTGTTTTAACCAAGAAATTTAGCTAGGAACTTAACCTAGAAATTTAGCCAAATGTGTAATCAGACAAGCTGTTTATTAAAATAAATAAACTTTAAACTCTAAAAATATTCTATTAGATATGTCTGTCAGCATTGAAACAGTTCTACAAATTTGAGAAATTTACAAAACAAATTTAATGCATAAATGAAATATAGTTTGTATTTTTGATAGCTAATTTTTCCTTGTTTTATGATTTTATAAAGGATTATTTTAATAATAAATCATATGTGTGTGAATATAATAATAATAATAGTTTTGTAAGTTTATAAAGATTTATATAAACTGTATTTCTATATCAATGGAGTTATGATCCTAATACTAAAGATACATTTTAACTATATATGTCCTGTACTAAATATCGAATCATGATACATATGGAACAGTAAATATTATTGTTAGCAAAAAAAGATAGATAATAACAATAATTTTTAAAACCAGTTTAATGATGTACATTTGACTGAAATAGTTCTATGTACCACCAATTGATATGAAAGAAAATTTCTTAGAGTTTTAACGATCTCTGTTTAATTAGATAAATTTACTTGTGCAGAGAAAGAGTATGAAAGTTTATTTAAGCTGCATTATAAAATATTATCACTATCAAAATGGAATTGTAAGAAATGAACTATCATACTAGAGTACGTCCTTTTCAATTGAAATAACATGCAAAAAATAACTCTACTTATAGTGTAGTGGATGTTTTTTAAAGTGTGAAATTTATTTAACTGATTTCTTTTGTCATGCTTTATCTTCAGAAACTCTATTCTAGTTAGATAACAAAGAATAATTACTACCTGTGCATAAGCAACTTCTAGCATATGTCTAGGTAGTTTGTTCCATATTGCTACAACAAGAAACATATACTATTAGATGCTTATGATTTGTTATAGGAATGGACTTCGTGAACTTAAATAGCAATTAATTTTCAGGATTATGTCTATTAGTGCACAAATACAAAAATATAAAAAATAAAGGCAAGACATTAACTCCTTGCTAAGAATTTTAAATTACCTGCTAAATTTTGTATCAAACTTTATACTAAAATATTATTTTTTGTCAAAAAAAATTTATGAAAGCTAGAGAATGATTTTGTTTGTCATCAAGATAAATTATGCATAATAAAGCATTTTAAATTGTTAAATTTTTTTTTTTGTAATTATTCCTAACCCGTTATAGATGCACTATAACGGATTATGTTACTATTTCTTTAACTATTTTTCTAATCTAATATATGCCAAAGATTGTTGAAAAATACAAAAAAAAGCATGTAAACCTTTAAGACAAAATATTTCTTAATACTATATAATCTACATGTATATTCGGCCTTCAATTTCTTGTAATAATGTTTTTCAGACTTATTTCGTTATTTAATAACTCCCACTTCCCTTTAACAAATACATCTTTAAATTTCTACTCGAAAAATCGTAATGAAATTAAAACAAAAAGGTACAAAAACCATCAAGTTTAAATATTAAAAGAAAATTTAAAGAAATAATAGGAAATAAAATTATTGAATTTTTAAAACAAAAATTTAAAAACTTATTAAAAGTTAAAAAGCAAAGGTTTTATAGCAAAGGTTTTATAGCTATAACAAAAATTTTAGAAATAACATTTATTACTACAATGCATATTTTACATAATATATCCCATTTACTAGTTCTACATTATTACTATAAGTATATTCATCTTAATATTGAGATTATGAGACATCTTTTACGTCGAAAGATTTCCCTTGTTGGAATAAACTATTCCCGTTACGTAAACTCAATTGATCTATCAAAAAGGATAATTTCTTAAGAATAATAGTGCCAAAAGCAGGAAAGTGTAGTAAGAAGGTATTTGTAAAGTCAGGTTTTTTATTTAATATTTACATTTATAATCCAATATGAACAGAAATTTGTAATGCATAAAAATTGTTTGATAGAAAAAGAAGCTAAAATCCTATAAAAATATCAGTACAAAAGTTCATATTAAGAAATATATATAGAACTTTAAGTTAAAAAATATGGCAGAAATCTGAGAAAACCAAACAATTAATAAATAAGGGTAAATATAAGTTAAGTAAATATATTGTGGAATACAATGGAAAGATGTTTGATACTCATCTTCTGGAGCAAAATGTACTCATCTAATGTTTAGTATCAAAATAAACTAAGAATGATTTTGACATTTTTTTTGAATGATTTTAATAATTTTAGTGCAGCTGTCAAATTTAAAACAAGAAACATTACTTCATTTACATTACTGAACCGCAGTTTTTTACCAAAGACTTTCTTACCATTCATTTCATACTTTTATGACCATATTGAAAAGAACATTCAATTATTGTAATCAAAAAAAATTATACCATGTTGATATTAGTTGATTTGTATGACAAAGAAATAATGATAATATATTTTTCTTTAAAAGTCATAACTTTATCATTAGCAGATAAATTCCGTTGAACTAAAACATTACTTTTCCACTAACTTATTCAAACCGCAAGAAATTAATTAACTTCCAGCCAACAGACCAACAAATTAACTAAAAATGTCAACGAGTAAAAATCTAAATTCGCAGTAAAAATCCCTTCTTTTTGAATATTATCCCTTTAAGTTGTCACCTTTTGAAAAGGTTTCCTCGTTTACTTTTCCCTCGCTGTAATTCGTTTTACGTGACGCGACGGTTAAAATGAAACAAATTCATTTGGAATTTCCTCTCAGAAATGTCTTTCCCTAATGAGGGAAAAATCCCAAACACTGATGCCAGTTTTCATTTGGGAGAACTCTAATTAAGGTTTATCGCACATACGAATCACTTCAACGAAGCCTTGATGTTTTGAACTTAAAGAGAAAAATACCGCGGCACTTCTACCACTCAACTCTCCTCGCAATTGACGCGGTGCGATTTGCTGACGTTTTCTTTCCAACTCGCAGGAATAATAAGAGAAAATTCTTCCAATTACATCGGGCACTGCGAAAAGAGGTATAGTGATAGTAGGTTTATTGCCTTTTAAACGTATCCCATAAAGCTTTTTCTTGGAATTCTCCCCTTTTAATAAACTGACACGGCACATTTCTTGAAATTAGCTTTCTTTCTTTAAATTACAGTTATTTCACAAATTGAAGGCCCCAAAAGTACTTTTAAAATATTTGATTCTATTTATGAGATTCAAAATTTGAGAAACGTTAAAAAATGTTTAAGAAATTTTCAAAGTAATCGCAGCTATATTGAGAGGAATTAGTATAATAAACCAAATACGAGAATTTCCATTGAATAATCATGTTTAGGAGTAGGAAAAGAATATATTTTGCAGAAATCATTATATATATTTTGAATATTTACATTTATTTTTTATAAATGAGTTACCATTACATTTAAGAGTTAGAAATGATTACTTCGGTTTTCTCATTAATGTTGTTTAGGGACTTATTTTAATATCTAATATACATATCAAATAAATATTTAATCTAACATGTTTTAAATATAGAATGAACTTATTTTTATTTTTTTTTCTTTTAATTTTGATGGTATTCTGTTTAAGTAAAATTTGGGATTATGTCTTTTAATTTTAGGGTTTTATATTACAACTAATCAAATTATAAAAGAGTAAAAGAAGTGGAGATTTTAATTATTTTATTTTTACCTTAAAATATTATTTAATAAAAAAGTTTTTTCACAAAAAATAATAATTATAAAGTCTAGTACAAGCAACAAACAAATTAAAAAATACCAAATAATTTTTATCTCGTTAAAATTATACAACCAACAGTTACAACGTTGCATTCCAATAATATAGTACACTAATTTAGAAACCTGATTTGAAAGATTATTCTCCATTACTATTGGAAACCATATAGAATGTTAAACAACTTAATAATATTTTTGAATATTTAATAGCTTACTAGAGTAAAATATAAGCTAATAAGGTTAAATGATTATAATAATAAAAGAGAAGCATATGGTTGTTATCATAATTAAAGAATTGATCACATATAATTTACATTTCACAGCAGAAGAAGTAAAACCTCTGCATATAGCCAAATCTTATCCGAAAGAGTTTTTTAATATATTATTTACTGAATATTAATCTTCCTCATCATCTGTCAAATATTTTAAGTCGTTTCCTAAAAATTATATAATTTCTTTGTATGATATTTTATAAACAAAAATATAATAGTTCTAAATATGATTAAAAAAACAAAAAATTGAGCATAAAACTTGTTTTATGTATCTTTAAAATGCGAAATTACTCTTAATGCTATTATAATTATTAAATATTCATTTTTGAAAAAAGAGGAAGGGAGAACCGTGATTGTTACAAATATAAAAGCATAATGCTTAATATTACATAATTACCTTACTCTGAAGTTATAAAATATAAAAAATAACTTTCGAAATTTTTATCGTCATTTATCCAACAAACAGATGAGTTATTTGTCGTAATTTTTTAGACATCTTTCTTTAAATCATGTCATTCTGCATTCTGTAATTTTTAATGTTGATAGAGTTCGCGACAATATATATATATATATATATATATATATATATATATATATATATATATATATATATATATATATATATATATATATATATATATATATATATATATATATATATATATATATACAAAACTATCTTCAATCATCGTTTAGGATAGTGGACTTAGAATGAAGTATCTTGGTGTGTACAGAATGTTAAAAATCATATGCCATTCCTCCTCAGGTTAGAACAATAGTATTTAGTTAATTATTTTTAATAATGCAGTTCAATTATTGTGAAAAATATAAACAAAACTGTTCAACATAATTTCGTAATATGTGTGACATATATATTGACTGTTTCTAAGCAAAACAATTTTTTATAACATATTAAATGTATCAGTCTTTCCTTGACAGTAAAAATGACAGTATTTCCAGTCTTTTCTTTCTTGTCCCAGGTGCATTTTTTTTACTTCAACAATAAATGCTTTAGATGATGTTAATAAATAAATTTTAACTTTTGATTCAAAATTTTAAGGAATTTCAAAAAATATAAGCAAAATTAATTTAGAAAGTTAATAAATCGTATCAAAACATATCAAGTACTTTCAAAAAAAGCTATCTTTTTCCTAGGTTTATTATAGGAAAAAAGCTCGAAAATAGTTATACAAATAGATTTATGTTCCAAGAGAAAAAGAAGAAAAATAGACGTCTGATCGTTTTCGTCAGAGGCATATTCTAACTATTTAGTAAATATTTCATACTGACACCACACTTAATCAGATTGAATATTTGTGGGAAACACATCGTAAAGAAATATTGAAATATTAACCTTTTTAAAGAGTATTAATTCTTATAAATAAAATTTTTAAAAATAATTAATTGAAACGTGTTATACTCATAAAACATTGAATATAAAAGTAATTCTCTCTCTCTCTCTCTCGCAACAAATTTATAAACCAAGAAATTCATATCGTAAAAAAATATCTGAGCATTCAATTTTTGTAAGTTTAAATTATTTCTTTTAATTTGCATTATTAGTCATGCATTTGCCCTGCTTTATATTTCATAGACACTATCAAACTTAATTCTTATTGTTGGATCATTTTAAAATTTCGCTTTTCATCTCAATGAGAAAAAGAGCTATTTTAAAAGTTATTTTTATTATTTATAATTCATTTTCTCTTGAGATTCAATAGTAAAATGTCCGAAAAATGAGGCATTATTGAAATTGTAATATCTGTATAAAAATGCTTAAACCTAATGAAATTAAATGCTTCATTTTAATACTTCATTCAACAAATGCTGTAATTTTTCTCCTCTGTACAGAAAACCTAAAATAAGTTTTAAGCTCAAAATTATAATATTTATAACTGTTATTATTTTAGTTTTCTATGAATTACTTACCTTATTCTCGTTATTCACAGATATGCTTGTGAAATATATATTTTGTGTAAATATTATTTCTTTTGACATTCAGCTACTACTACTACTTTTAATAAATACTTTTCTTGATGTAAGAAGACATCATTAGAATTTGTATGATATTTTAACCCTATATATACTTTAAATTATATTACATTTTTAATAAAAATTCTAATTTCAATAAAACAATTTCTCAGTTCACCGGAAACCTTCACACTTACTTCCGTCTGAATATTTGTCATTGAATTTGCATAATAAAATAACATATTTCAATTATATTGCTTATCTTAAACACCGGTCTAAGACTTTCCTTTGAATTAAAATATTGTTTTCTGCTTTTTTTAAGTTTATTGTTTACCTGTGGTATGAAGCTAAATGAACTTGAATCAAAAACTCAAAAAAATACAGATAAAAATTTTGTAAATATATCTTTATCTATAGCCTACATTTCTAAAATAATTAGCTGTATCATTTTAAAATGAGTAAACCAAATAAATCAATATTTATTACATCTTGAGAATTTAAAACTCTAATATATAATTATTCTATCTTTAAAATTAATTATAAGTAGTTATAAGGTAGACGAAAAACTCTTTCCGTTTTCGCGTCGGCATTGAATAATATGAGATAAGGTACACAAATAATTCATAATGTGGTTAAGACAACTATCATTCAAGGATTGGTATCAATATCGAATGGGAAATGGACTTGTAAAAGGACCTCGTTCGGTGCTGTTTGCTTCGCGACTTCAAAGTGTGATTATTATCTGCTGCATCCAGTCACTGAATATGCCAATCGCTTGGGGATAGCGAGATGAATGAAAGTACGGCTATACATTGGTTTCACAAATTCAGGTATGGAGATCTGTCTCTCTGTGATGAAGTTTGTGTCTGGCGGAATAGTTTTCAAGTGGGTCACTATGAGCTGCAATCAATGGGCCATTTTGTCACTGCCGACCTGTACTCACATCAGTTGGAACGTGTTCAACAGTCACTGCAACAGTGTTGTTGCCAGGTCGGATATCACGCGGTTGACAAGAATGGATTTGGGCCATTGATTTCTTTGGGCTCAAAACATCCAAGTTTTATCACAACAGACACATTGGCAGAAGGTGCTGGAAGCCGATGATGATTACTTCGATGATACCATACAGCAACATAATTGGGAGACTTCGTGACATCTCCTTATTTACCTGACCTTGCATCATTAGATTACAACTCTTAAATTCCCTGAACAATCATCTTCACGAAAACTCCTTCGCCAATAAAGTACTTGGGGCATGGATTTCTTTGGGCTCAAAACCTCCAAGTTTTATCACAACAGACACATTGGCAGAAGGTGCTGGAAGCCGATGATGATTACTTCGATGACTAAAACTATTCTATTCTTTCAGTACGTCATGTTCTTTTAATCATTAAAAAATGGCAAGATCATTTTTTTTTGTCTTATAAAATAGTTTTACTTATATAGCAAAACTGGTCTATTTTGCGTCATTACTCTAAAATCTACAGTAAAAACATATTTGTAGTAAAAAGTATTTGGTTGGCACCACACGTTCATAAAATAATTATTTACATTTCGCTGTACACAGAATTAATATATTAACTTCATATACTATAATTCAATCAGATGTTTTAGTTTAAATGGGCTGGATGAGGAATTCTTTTTTGTCGTCATCAAAATAGCATATTCATCATGAATCACGTAAGAGTAAACATAGCAAGCTATCTAAATTGTAGTAGAGGTAAATATTTTTTTTAATTTAGAGATGATACATTCTTTTCTCTCTATTCATGTAAATTTATATGCAGAACCTTGTCGAAATTTTTAATTAGAAAACAATAAACCTAACATGGATGATAATCAAATTGGATAAAATATGCTAAAACATTTTTTTCACTGGAGGGAAGCGAGTTGAATTGTTTTCGTCAGAATGTATATAGCTAATTTTTGTGTAAATTAAATCAATTCATTTTATTCACGTAGAAGAGTAAGTATGTATTGAGTATGCCCGCTATTTATAAGCAATGAACAAGTAAAAGAAAAATTTTTTTTTTTCAAAAATTTTGTCATTTCTATAACATTTTTAGTTAAAAGTTTAATTTTTTTGCAAAATATTTGAAGAATTATTCATAGTTTTATTAATTCTGTGAGTTTTTGTGGTATATTTTATTTATTAAAATAATCATTCCGTTGACGTTTTGTTTCCAAGTATATATATCTATTTAACTTTCTTCTAAACTTCCAGTATCATACATAAAGTTATCTTAGTTTTAAAACAAATGATAAGAAAGTGCAAAGGATTAAATATCACATATTCATTTAAATTTTAAAAATCAATAAATTAACTACTCATAGTTCATAAATAAATTCAAATTTATTTCAATATAGAGGATTTTAAAAATATATCCTTTTTTTACGATATACAAAATAAGCTAAAATTTTATATGAAACTGAATTCAGGGGCATCTATTATCAATGATTTCTTATACTATAAACAAACATACTTACATAATTCGATCGGTTTTTATGCATTGATATTAGAGTATCCTAGAAATATAATTTTTAATCACAAAAAACTTTAAAAATTCATTTTCCATATTTTTGTATTACATAGGCTTCACGTTTTATAATTCACCCCTGGAAAATATAATTAACTTATAAGTAAAGAAGTTTTTAAAATCTAAATCAGAGATAAATGCTCCGAAAAGAAACATTTCAAGGATTCTTTTCCATTTCAAGAATCATAAATCTGGGAGTTATAAAAATGAATCCAATTCACAAATTTCTCCTTATTAAATGTTTAAAAATTAATAAAAATACATAAACTAAGGATAATAAAAAGATCAGTATTATATTTTTTGAGGAAAAAAGCAACGAAATTAAAAATATTATTATCAGAATGATTCCTTAAACACCATCGAAAAATACCTATATTTACTCACGGTGTATCAGTAAGCATAGCAAAGCAACGATCAATGTTTAAAACTATGATAATTTCTGCACATTTTCAAAATAAACATTTAAATTCGCTTAAAAACATTTTTCAAGATTTGTTTGCTACTGCAGATAAATTGACGCACTCAATTTATTCAACTAGTAACTACAGATTTTTTTCTAGTGATTCATGTTTTTACACTTCTGGCCATTAAAGTTGCTACACCAGGAAGAAATGCAGATAACAAAATGATATTTATTGGACAAATATATTATACTAGAAATAACAAGTGGTTAAATTTTCAAAAAATTTGGCTGGATAGATCCTGAGAAATCAGTACCCAGAACAACCACCTCTGGCAGTAATAACAGCAGTTATACGCCTGGG
The DNA here is from genome assembly GCA_030067965.1 of Latrodectus elegans. Lineage (NCBI taxonomy): Eukaryota > Metazoa > Arthropoda > Arachnida > Araneae > Theridiidae > Latrodectus > Latrodectus elegans. The sequence goes on along the minus strand of CM057811.1, from coordinate 36,166,794 downwards.
CATTGAGTCAAACAGAAATTGGATTACCTGTACAGGTACAGATGCCCATGCAGCTTCAACACGATGCCACAGTTCACCAACAGTAGTGACTGGCGTTTGGTGACGAGCCAGTCGCTCGGCAACCATTGACCAGACGTTTTCTATTGGTGAAAGATCTGGAGAACGTGCTGGCCAGGGCAACAGCCGAACATGTTCCGTATCAAGGAAGGTCCGTACAATACCGGCAACATGCTGTCGGGCATTATCCTGCTGAAACTTAGGGTTTCGCAGGGCTCGAATAAAGGGTAGAGCCACGGGTCGTAACACACGAGAAATGAAACGTGCACTGTTCAAAGCACCGTCAATGCGAACAAGAGGTGACCGAGACATGTATCTAATGGCACCCCATATCATCACGCCAGGTGATGGGCCAGTATGACGATGACGAATGCACGCTGCCAGTATGCGTTCACCACGATGACGCCAAACACGGATGCGAACATCATGATGCTGTACACAGAACCTGAATCCATCTGAAAAGATTACGTCTCGCCATTCGTGCGCCCAGGTTCGTAGTGGATCACACCATTGAAGGCGCTCTTGTCTATGACGCAGTGTCAAGGGAAGCCGCAGCCATGGTCTCCGAGCTGAGAGTCCATGCTGCTACAAACGTCGTCGAACTGTTCGTGCAGACACTTGTTGTCTTCCAAATGACCCCGTTTCTTGACTTACGGCTCGTGACGTGGTTGCACGATCCATGACGGCCATGCGGATAATATGCGTGTCTTCTCGGCTGCTAGTGATAGGTGGCCGTTGAGATCCCGCCTGGCGTTCCGTATTACCGTCCTGAACCCATCGATTCCATATTCTGCTAACAGTCATTGGATCTCAACCGACGCGAGCAGCAATACTGCGATAAGATAAACCGCAATCCCAGTATGCTACAATTCGACCTTTATCAAAGTCAGAAACGTGCTGGTACGCATTTCTCCTTCTTACACGAGGCATCACAACAACTTTTCACCAGGAAACAACATTCAAATGCAATGTATGAGGAACCGGCTGAACAATTTCCTCATTTAAACACTATGTAGGTGTCGCTACTGGTGCCTGCTTTGTCTGAATGCGCTGAAAAGCTAATCATTTGCATATCACAGCACCTTCTTCCTTTCGTATAAATTTCACGTCTGTAGCATGTCGCCTTCTTGGTGTAGTAATTTTAATGGTCAGTAGTGTATTTAGTGATTTATATATATGCATAAAATACCACATTTTTCATTGTGTGTGAATGTAAAATAAACACAGTGTTAAGAATGTAAAATGTTTCTAAAAAGGAAATCAAATGTAAAATAGTAAAGGAAAAGTAGGATATTTTAATTTAAATTCTAGGGAATGATATTGATTCTTAAATAATTACTATCATATTTTGTAAATAATTTTTTTTCTTTTTTTGAAAAATTTACATAGAAGTAAATTGGACACACGGATCGGAGACTGAGAAGTAAGAATGTTGCCATTTATTAAAAGTAACAATTACATTTAAAAATTTATTTAACTTATCTTTTTTTCATGTTAAATCTTCTGAAGTTGTTTTAATGGCAATATTACAGTTAAAAACTCAGAGTTTAGATTGCTAAATGAAAATGTGTTTTGTGAAAGTTTAATACTTCTAAAAATTTGACAAAAGAAAACTATTGTGGCAAAAAAAAAAGATATTTTTGCGCGAAACTATGTCTAATGAATTGAAATTCTAAAGTATTGATTATAGTCTCAGTTAAATATATAAATATTTATTAGACATATTATATATAATATAGTACATGAATACTTATATTTTTGAAGTAATTAATTCCCATTTAAAAATAGTTCTACGAATTGTGCTCTGAATAAAATATTTCCTAATTAAGTTCTGAATGGTTCATAAAACTTAATACTGATTGAGTACATAAGATTAAAGATAAATAAGTACAAAATACCTCATATCAATTTTAAAAAAAACCTAATTAAAACCAGTTTCATTTATATCCTGGTGTCCTATTTCTTTTAAACATATTTTTTTTTTCAAAATGTATTAGATTATTTCCTAAAATGTTTGATATTTTTATATTATCTTTATGTTATTTTCTTAATGATTCATTATCCTATTGAATATTTAAGTTTTCACTTTAAGGATATTTCTTATAATGTGATTTACTGACTATTCATGTATTTCATGAGAAAATTTGTGATTGAATTTTATAAAGCAAAAAATACATTATTATCTTTTTATAATGCTGTTCATTTTTCTTCTAATTACAGAAAAAAAACTTATTATTCAAAAATCGATCTCAGATTTATTTTCTTATAAGCTTAATCTTTCCTATATATAGATAGATAGATACATAATAATTACAGAGGAACAATAGGATCGCATTCCACTCCCAAAGGCAAAAAAGTGGAATATTAGAATTTCCACATAAAGTTATAACAATTTTTGAGATTCGAATAAACGATACTAAAATCATATTTATTACTTATTGAAAACTCAGAGCAAATGCCTAAAATACCGACTGTTTTCTCTGTTAAATGTTGCCCATCATTAAATTACACTAATGCAGCGAATTTGAAATGACTGCTCACCACTTCCAGCATCCACTACCCAAGTCTGCTCAACAGGAATAATCCTTTATGTGAAGAAAATGGGGCTTTTTACAAGTGTTAGGGGTGCTAACATTTCTCGTGTGAAATGCGCCACGCCACTGACGGAGTGAGAAATTAATCGTTTTGTGCACCACCACTGGCGTCCTTGTGCATTAAGCTACTTCAAGGCTGGTCAAAACTCGATCTTCCATTTCTAGCCTTCATGTCTTGATTTTACATTGAGTCATCAATGTCTTGATTTTACATTGATCTTTGAGATAGTAAATCAACTGATTTCCGGCAGTCATCAATTAATACAGGAAAAAACAGGGTAGCTTAGTATTGTTGTATGTTGGGGAAAACTGGACAATGGAAATAATTTCCATCATATTACACAGCTAATGAAAAATAGGTAAAATCCCTAAATAACATTGAAAGAAGGCTTTAGTATATCCGAAGTAATTTCACAGTGGGTCAGTTTGAACCAGTGCAATCAATATCGATGCAAAATATTCGACATCGATTACGGTGCAGATGAATCCTCACAAAATATATATTGCTTTGATCAGTTTTGATTTTAAGCCATGGGCTTTTTCATTTCAAAAGATACAGTAAAATACTGAAGTAAAACATCCAAATAAATATATTTTCTTTCCATGATCATACTTCTGTTAAAATATTACGATTACCGGTTAGAATTTGGAAGCACAATTTATAGAAACCAATAGTAAATTGCTTTTTATTTTCATTACTATACTTGTTCTATAGCTTAATTAATGATTTAGATAGTATTAGATTTACCATCCACACTCAATATAGAACGCTTAGCGATAGTCACTAGTATTAATCTGATTTTTTGTGCAGCCTGTTCTTCTCAAGTATTGTTAATGGATATCTTTCAATTGAATATGCGTGTCCATAGTTTTTTTCTAAGCTCATCAAATTTCATTAAATCCCTAACTTTGTTTAATACATCCATCTCCTACCAAACATATATTGTCACTCACTTATTGGAAAGTGGCTTGCCCAAAATATAATTCTTGATTGAAAATTGTGGATTTTATCAGTTTTGTTGGTGTTTGAACCCAGCATATCCTTTCATTATCCAATAACACAACAAAATAATAATTAATTGTATGTAGTGGCATGTGGTCGGGAGATGATGTTCATTGCCGATTTTATCATTTTGTAAGCTAAAAATATATTTTGAAAGGGACTGAATTAATAATCAGTTGAAAATACTGAAATGGATAACTCAGTTGTTCAATATTTCAGTAAGACATTGAGTAAAATCCATTCGTCAAATTTTCCATGACGCAAAATTTACATTTTTATACTTGAAATTTTCCATTAATCAAATTGTAAACATGATACTTTAAAATTTACTGAAAAATATAAAAGCATCTACCATTGAGCACTTAAAAAAATTCTTTATCATCTTAATTTGCTCTTTATTAAGATCAAAACTGTTATTTATATTTTGTGACTTATTGTCCTTCATAGAGACATTTGCCTAAAAAGAAAACTTATGGAAGTTTTCAACCTTGCTGAAATTGTTCTTAGAATAACTTCAAAAATTTAAAAATTAAATAACTATATTCTGAGGATCATTTTTTACATGAATTCTGTCACTGTGACTATATGATCATAAAACTAGTTAAATTAATCATTGTTATTTTTATTATAAAATAATAATGACAATTTATATTTTTCATTTAAACTGCATGATATAAACTTGAATCTGTATTTTCATGCTAATTCAAGAGGAAATATTTCTCCAAAAAGTAATTTTAAAATTCATTATTTTTGGGTAAATTATATAAAAATCTAGTACCAAAGAAAAATTTTATATTTCTTTTGAGTTTACCTTACTGTGATATTTGACTTCTGATATTTTAATGAATAAAAACCAGGTATATATATTTCTTCATTTCTTAAAGCTATATTTTTCTAAAATCTATCTCTAAGAAAGTTCTAAGTCACACCGGGAATCAATACGCAGGAAAAATGCGTTTTAGAAAAATTTCGAGCTCATAAAAGTTTAAAGTAAAAAAATAATGCTTTCTATCTAATGTTTTATGTTTATAAATAATGAGATTTTTGAGAGAAAATTTTTAAGAGGGTGAAACATAAAATGTACATTACATGTTTTTCGGTTCTTGAGAATAATTAAATATTTACTCATGTTCGGTAACTGTTGTAGCAGTTTATTCATTCAGAATAATGGAACCGATAATGTAAATTCGATAAGCATTGAAAGAATTTTATCATTAGTATTTTTTAGAAGAAACAAATAGTTATTCCATTAATAAGAATGTTCCTTGAAGTCTGTTTTACAACTTTTCATTGACAACAATCTTTTATATTTTAAGTTTTTTCAAATGTAAATAAAATAAAAAATTTATCACATTTTTAACAGCAAAAAATTTTAATTTAATTCAAAACAATTATGGATAATTTATGTTTATTTTACAAGCTGCATTTTTATTTAAAAATGATATAATCCAAAATACACTGAAAGTCTCATTTTAAATCTTTGCTAAGAATAACTTTATCTAAATTGTTAATAGTTCTAATAATTTAAGAAACAAATTGTAATTAATTTTATCTAAATTGTAAAAATTTGTAAATAATTCTTCTTCTAAAATTTTATCTAAAATAATTTTGTAAGTGAATTATTACCCATATGTTTAAAATTTGAATATAGTAATTTAAATAATGCATCATGTCCTTTAAGTTGATTAATGCATGCTGCTTTTATTTGGAGAGTTAATTAATGACTTTGTAGAAAAATAAACGTTGTAGAAATACCACATAATACCACTAGTGAATCTCTTTTTCAAATTGTTTTATAAAGCAATGTAAAACATTTAAGAAAATATTTTAATTTATAATTATGTTTCATTAATTATGGAGTAAATAAAATATTTAATTGATTGATCGTAATACACTATTACTTAATTCAGTTTCGAAAAGCTACGGTTTCTATAAAGATGTTACATTAGCAAAAAAGAATAGAGAATCTTGTCTCTATTTTAATCTTCATGCTTGGCATTTTCTCATCTGATTAACACAAAATACCTCTGATCAATTCCTATATCTTCTTAGAACATAATATTTCTTATAAGAAAAATAAGATAACATTTAAAACCCACCTTTGTTAAACTAACTGAAACTAAAACTGTAAACAAACATTGAAACATTCAATTAAAGACTAGTGACAAATTTATTACGAGTTTAAAGGAATTGTTTTAGAATAAAACGAAAAAGATAAAGTTAAAATAAGATAAGTAGATGTTCACTGTAAATTCAAAGATACTATTTGAATTTTAAGATTTCATATCATACTATTATAGAAGAGTTACAAACATAATTATAACTATCAATAAATGATGAGATAATAATTTATTAAAGACTAGAATTGATATTGAAAGAAATTCTTGTATCTGTTGCTGCTACATTATTATTAATAGCCTTTTCATCATTATTATAAATAGTATTTACTTAAATAGTACGAATGGCAGCAGGAACAAAACTTTTTGGAGTGAAAAGAGATATTCTCACAGAGTGTTTATGCATGTGTCAGGAGGTGCTTTATTATTGAAATGGTTAAAATATATCAAACAGGTAACTTTTAGATGCTTGGTGATTTTTGACGTCACTTGTAACCCTAAAATAGCATCAGTAACAGCGCTGAAGAAACCAGGGTTGTCAAAAATTAAATTTCATTAATATTTATTGTTAAATTTTTTGTTACATCAGTGAGTATCATTTCTACGCCAGACCCTTTAAATTTAAGGAATAGAATCATTTTATCGATGATTATGTCACTTAAACTGGAGAAACTGATTTTCATAATTATATTCTCACTTATAGACTAGCCTCAAAGTGTATAAACTGTTTCTAAATTCTCTTCTGGCTTAGCTCAAAACTAAGCACTATGATCATAGTAAAATATACTATAAAATTGAATTATTTGCAAAATTGAAATTTTTAATTCCTTATCAATCTGTTTTCACGCCAAATATGATATGCAAAACTTTTATTTAAGTAAGCAGTTACTTTCATTCAAGAAAAGAAATAAGTTTTAACACCTCAATATAAAATTTTATTACAGGTTAATGTTAACATTAGAAGAGAAATCATTTCGATGAAGAAGTTCTACTGAAATATTGTAGGAGACATTTCTTTTTGTCTGAAGAAGAAAGCATCAATTTCATAATGATGATATTTTTACAGCTCCTATATATGAGAGAGATGATATGTTTTTTTATTTTATCTAAGCTAGGCATTTTATGAGTTATTTTCATTCGAAACTGTTGCCAGTTATGAGATTGTAATGTATCATGCATATAGAATAAATTTTATTAAGATAGATAAATGGCTTAGCTATAAACTTATAGCTACTCAATTTCTAGAATAAGATTTTAATTAAATCTGACTGACACATGTATTTTAATTTTGTAGCAAATTGAAAAAACTACAGCTAAAAATTCTTGAATATTACTAAGCTAATTGTTGGTTGCAATATTAGTTGGCACTAGTTGCTTAAATTTCTAAGCAAGTTTTATGTCAGCAAAAAAATGTACACATTTAAATGTATTTATAAAATGTTATATATTGTACTTCTTTACAGTATTAACATATTCATTTTATATTATTTTGTATATTCTATAAAAACGTTATACATAATATAATCTATTTAAAATTTATATTTATGGAATACTTTCGTGAGCTTCTTGACTTGGCTTATTTGAGTTTTTAATAAAAATTTATTGAATATGATTATGTTTATTGCTTGTGGAATTTAACAAAACAAATGTAAAAAATAATTTTTTTTAAATAAAATGCATTGTTTTAACTAAATAAGAGTATCGGTAATTGTAAATCAAAGTAAATAATTTCCAAAATAAATAAAAAAATCTTTTCTTTTTATTTTAGGAAAATACTTTCAAACTTGTTAATGAGAACTCATAACATTTTTGAATATGAAGGCTGTCAAATATTAAATAATGATATTTAAATTTAATTTCGATGCATCTTCATGCAAATTGAGAAACACTACTAATATTGTAAATATATATATATATATATATATATATATATATATATATATATATATATATATATATATATATATAATGCTTTATATTTCAATTCTAAACTTACCCTTTCTCTGGAAAACTAAATTTTTATTATTATCATTTAAAATACAATGAAATTGAAATTATGTAAGCCAAAAAATGTTTCATATTCAATTCGAATTCTATAATTTAATCGGTAGATAAGTTTGCTATTTGAGTCTTTGTCTGATATTGAATTCATTTAGTTTTGCTTCTCGCGAAATATTCTTCTGTCAAAGTCTTTTCCAGAATCTATTTAGGATGGAAGCCTTTTATGAAAATTTTGCGTATTTTTAAAAGCCTTGCTATAAAAACGTTTTCCTTCTAACAATAATGGGATTTTTCATGGAAATATTGTTTTACGGAAAATGATTTCTAAAAAGGGGATTATGTATTTTACCATTTTCACAAATAAATAAATGTTTATCTGGCTTCTATCTCCTTCGCAGTTACTTATTCATTTATTATAATGGAAAATATTCCGCATTAAATCATAAAGTTCGTAAGCTAAGGATTTAGAAGAACGAAAGCAAATTGATCGATTTTACAGATGTCGTCAAATCTTCTCGCATTGCATACAAATTCAGTTAAACGTTCAGGCATAAACTAATTCTTTTTCAACTCTTACTAATTTTATGGGATAATGTCACCAATTTTTATTCTAAAATATCAGTCTTTTAATGCGTCATAATAATTTTTTTTATTTCAATGATATATATCTATTTATATTTAATGAGTTACTTACATGCATAAACTTAGCAACTTTATAAAAATTAATAATTAAGTGAGAGATTAAAAAAACTTGAAATTTCATAATTGAATTTATATATATATATATATATATATATATATATATATATATATATATATATATATATATATATATATTAGCTCTTTGAATTTGAGCAATATTTAGCAATATTTAGTTTTTATATTATAATACCCTCCAAAAGTGAATGAAGTGGAGGCTGACGTGGCATTCGTGAACTGCTCGCCACGTACAGCAAAAGTAACTTCTTCAAATACACTAGACTTTGACGATGATCTTTCACTAACTATATTATTAGCATTTGTATGCATTATTAGCATTATTAGCATTTGTATGTGAAAAATTTTATGATTTTCCTATGCCCCGAAAATGATAAAGGAATAATTCCGAAACTCCCCTTTTATTTAAAAACTGAACTAAATCAGATTATCACGAATCCAAACGGTATAACCGAAGTCATATTTACTCGTCATGGGAAAATATTAATTAATACAAATAACCCAGAAAATGCCGCAGAGATTTGTAGTATCCGACGTATTCTTGGAGTTCTTGTAACCCCGCAAATTCAAAAAGAGAACTATACATCAAAATTTCTGTTAGTAAACATCCCAATAGACTTGAATTTAAACCTGATCGTGGAGAAAAGTAAAAGAAACGAGTTAATAGTATCAAACATAAGGCGTTTCACCAATAAAGGACCACCCGAGCTTTCTGAAAATATACTTATCACCATTTACGGCTTCAATATATCAAAAGAAATTAGTGTATTCGATTTGCGATTAAAAATAAGACTTTTCGTTGATAAAGTTCGCCAATGAGGCACAGGCTTTAAATTCTCCCATCCCATGATGCAAACTTCAAATGAAATGCAGACTTCAAACTCCCATATGCAAACAATGCGGCTCGGCACATGAACACAAAACATGCTCTTCTAATACAATTATATGTGTAAATTGCAAAGGCAATCATTAAGATGATTATTTATCGTGCCCCTCTCGTCTGAAAGAAAAAAGATTTCTAAAGTTTAAAGCAGAAACCATTTATCATTCATCGAGACGAGGTGACAATTCAAGTCACCTAAAGATTCTCTCGCTTGAATTATCCGTTCAGCGCAATCTAGTAGGATTAATAAGAGAGAAATTGAAGAAGGTATCAAGAAAGCAGTATACAGAGTGACAGAATCCTATAATAACATATTATCGAAACTGACTGCATCTTTCGAGCCCAAATTACTAGCTCTACAAACTAAACTGGATGAAATGATGACAAAAATGCTCTCGTTAATAAATAACACAATTGAAACATTTGCATTAAAAGCACAGGAACAGCCTGTATTCCCTAAACGAAAGTATCTCCGTAAAGGTTCGGGGCTAAAATCTTCCCAAAATAAAAATGGATCAAATATTAATTTAATTCCAGAAATATTCAAGGACTTTGATTTCGGATTAACCTCTGAAGTTAGTCAAACAATAAGTGAGTGCTTAGCTATGGAGAAAAACCCTAATAGCCCTCCATAGCACAAATACACAGGTACTACTTTAAGGCGCTTTCAAATTTTCTGTCTGTTTTTATATCATTTTCCTATAATTTCATGATTAATAAGCTTTTTGTTCAATCCTGGAATGCTAGGAGTATTTCTAACAAGCGCCCATATATTTTAAGTTTTCGTATTTTACTTCACTAAGGGTTGTTTGTTGCTACTCAAGAAACTTTTCTGAAAAAACAAGACCCTTTCTTTTTAACCAATAAAATTATATTTCGGAGTGACAGAGACCGTGGTTGGGGAGGAGGTCTCCTAACTGCCATAGATAAATCATATCCAACTCCAATATACAACCCAACACGTCTTCTAGATGTAGGTCGGGAACTTTTGGTTGTAAAAGTATCCCTTTCCTCTTTAACTCTTTTCATAATAAATGTATACAACCCTACTGGAAAATTTTCAAGCGATTGATTAAACAGTATAATCCAAGGTATCAGAACACTTTTCATTATTCTTGAAGATTTCAACGTTCGACATATCGATTTCGGGAGTCTATCCAAATCGCCCCAAAGTCTTGAATTCTACGATTGGATACAAGAAAGTAACTTTTGCCTCTTGAATACTAAAGTTCCTACGCATTTTGGTCCACATCACAACCCCTCTCATATTGATTACTGCATAGTCTCATCAGATATCTTTCATTTGTGCACTATCAATATCCATCCAGATTCGTTTGGTAGTGATCATGTACCTATGAAGACGATTATTTCTATCAATGGCAAAAACCCACAATGGCGATCGTGGATTTTGTGGACTGACTTTTTTACTTCATTTAATCAATACTTAAATAAAAAATTAAAAATTATCAACCAATCCAGTGATATCTGTCAACATAATTTAACTAAATTTCGAAAATGGCAAAAGTTCCTTTATAAATCCTACCCTCCTTGGTAGAATTCGATATGTAGCTATCTATTAGGACAAAAAAAGACTGGCGTATAGCCAAAAGGTCTTGTAACGTGAACGCATGGATACAATAGATGATTGCAGCCAAACTCCACTCCTACATATTATCCATGTTTCGCTGTTCCTGGGAGTAAACTGTGTCATCTGCCGGACAGTCTAAAGATAGTTACCGTATTCTAAAATGTCTTCAAAATAGAATATCCATATGCACAGACTCATATCCATATATCATGGAAAGATCCAGAGAAATAACTGACGCTTTCGCTCAAGCAAATCTTTTTGCAAACTATTACTCTACACATCCTATTTCTGAAGGAATACCACTAGATTTCAGCACACACTTCAAGTTTTCATATAACCAACCTTTTTCATTCACAGAACTACAGAATGCAATTACCCAATGCAGAAAAACATCAGCTGGTCCATACAAAATCTCGGCAAACCTACTCCAAGGCATAGATCATAATAACCTTAACTGTCGCCTACATATTATAAATAAATCATGGATAACAGGAATAGTTCCAGAGATATGGAAAAAATCTATTATTATCCCCATTCTAAAACCAGGGAAAACTTCTGGTGACATCAAATTCTACCGACCTATTTCGCTAGTAAGAACTAGCGTTCTTTGTAAAACTGTTGAGTGCATGATTATAAAGCGGCTCACCAACCATATACATTCATCACCGATCCTCAACATAAATCACCACGGGTTTTTACCTAATAGAGGATGCGACTGCATATTACCTATCATCCATCATTCAATTATATCTGTTCAATTATATCTGTTGTTATATCTAAAATGTTTATTGTGTGTGTCACTGTAGATATTGCAAAAGATTATGATTCAATATGGCAGGATGGCCTAATTTTAAATCTATTAAATGCAAACATTAAAGATAATGCAGCATTATGGATTCATAATTTCATCATAAATCGAAGTTTCCAAGTTAAATGGAGGGGGTGAGGTATCAAACCAAAAGGCCTTCCATCCCTCAAGGAAGTGTATTATCTCCTTTCCTTTTTACCATATTTATGACATATATTTATGAAATAATTCCCGGTGGCATTGAGTTCTATATGTATGCAGACAACATAATATTACTGTACAAACCTAGAAAAATTAGAGCCCAAACTAACAAATGCTCTTATCAAACTACACAGGAGTGGTGCCAACAATAGAAGCTCATGGTAGATCCTCAAAAATGTTCAGTCATTAACTTCTCGACTTAAAGGAAACAGCCTTAATTCAATTTATATATTAATTAGCAATCTATTCTATGGAACCTTAGGTATAATGCGAATCTTAGGTATATATTTTTCACATAACTTGACTTTCCGGCATCATTTCATCCAAAAGAGAAAAGCCACTCTAAAAAAGCTAAATGCTCTGAAAGTAATTGCAATCAATAGGTCTGATGCACGAAAATTTCACCTAATAAAGATAGCCCAGTCTTATATTGTCAGCGGGTTGGATTATGGATGTCATGCATTCGTCAATGCCAGTAAATCAGACAGAAGAATGCTAAAGACTCCGTATCACGCCGCTATGGGAATCGCTACAGGGCTTCCTAAATGGATACCAATCCCAATTCTTCAAGAAGCCGAAGTTCTTTCTTTATCAACTAGGCATGAGATGCTATCCTTGAGATTCTATGTACGAAACATTTGCAAATGGAAACTATCTCTTGGTGCTGTGTTTTGTGGAATAAAATATTATTCCATCACATAAATAGTGGCCAACCATTGGCTATCAGAGCAAAAGACTGGTTTTCTTCTCAAGGAATTCCAGTAGATAAATTATTAAAAATCTCAATTTTAATTCCTCCAAACAGATTTGAAGAAAATCCAGTAAACGTAACAATCAAATACTCGGGCTTGCCTTTCCAGTCGAAAAATCAATCCCATGTGTAGTAAGATATTATTTGTAATAGTTTTAATGAATATTATAACTCTATTTAGCAAGACTATGTTAAAAAATTTTCCGATGCTTTAAAATAAGGCTCAAACCTGGAAATTACAGTTTTCAATTCTAAAGCCAATATATCGATATCAGGTAAAATAAACTCTCTAAATTCAATATTTACCACAGAGGCAATGGCTTTGCTTACTGCTGTATCTAAAATTTGTGTACAGGAAGAAAGATATATAATCTTTACTGATTCATATTCATGTCTAAAGTCTTTATATACTTGCAACTAAACATCCCCTGTTATCATTCAAAAAATAAAAGAAAAAATTTTATTAGCATCAAGTGCAAACTTGTCAAGAGATACAATTAATTTGGATACCGGGACATTCGAAATCCATGGAAATTAGATAGTTGATTCTCTAGCGAAATCCGCAATTTTCAGCTCTTATTGTCTGAAATCTATGTCTCCCGAAAACTTTGGACATTACATAAAAAAAAAACATTTCCAGTTTAAAGGATTAAACAAGTGGGAAAAAGCAAATATGCTTCCAATTTCTCCCATTTGAGACCCATAAGAAAAAACACTTACTCTATTCTCAATCTAGTTTAGAAGATAAATTGCTATCTAGGGTCCGTACCCGAATCTATCCTACAAAATCTGTTGTATGCAGATTCCACATGTCCCCCACAGACCGTTGTCTGAGTGGAAAGCATGAAACCATCGACCATATTCTATTATCTTGCCCTTTATATAATGATCTCCGTAAATCCTTGGGAATTGGAGCTTCATCATTTTCTTGGATGTTTGAACAGTCTTCAAATCCAAAAGTAAAAACTCGAGCTTTATGCGAATTCAAGAAAAAAACTTACGGATTTTGACATAATGATAATACGTCATAAAAACATCATCTAGTGCTTATCTATCATTGGAGGACTTTTGTCTCTGCTTATCGAAGAGGAACCATGTTCTAATCCCATGAAATCTATCTGCTGAGTGCTAATTTAGATCCGGTGACTTTGTATTAAATACAGCCAAGAACAATCAACAATAAGGATCAATCCAACAATACGATACCAATCAATTAACTATTTGTGTGTCGTCTCTCCTCAATCTGAGCTATAAGCAACTTTAGCAAAGAGCTCAAAAACTGCCTGCCACAACCCAACCCAACTTTTCTATGTTTGCTGTTATGTTTCGTTTCCACCAGGGTCTAAACATCGCAAACTGCTCTTTTTTCGATTTCATTTTATTTATTTATTATTTATATCTTTTTATATTGTTTATTTATTATATAATTTTCTTATATATATTTTTTTAATTTATTATTATATTTTTCTTTTATATTTTCAACATCGTAAACTCTGCTTTTTTTCCAATTTTTTTTTATTTTTTCTTACATACTTTCTTGTATTTTATTATATATTTTTCCATAATATTACCGAGTATGTTTGGTATATGAACTTAACGTCATATCAAGTAAGTCCATTATTGTTAATTACTTAACTCTCTTTTACCGATTGTCTTGTAGAGATGGCAACCCCAACAGAAAAAAATTTTATTCATCTTCCAATTTTTTATACTATTATGTGATTTTAAATTTTACAAAATGTGTAATTTTAATTTTGGAAAAATTCCCGCGTTAAAAAAAAAATTTCTCAACTTGGTGACGAAAAATGTCGCAATGGTTGCCAATGGAGGAGGGGATATCAAGCTATTTCTGGTTTGACAATCTGGGAAGGATAAATGGTTATCAATTATTGTAGTTCTTCAAAGCGTTACTCCCCCTACCATTTACACCGGTAATATTTTTCTGCCCATGTTATAATTTCTCTAACCGATAAATTTCTTGAAACGAAAATTTCAGGGTCTTTTTCAGAGTAACATTACATCTACTTAGAAGAAAGTAGGGAAAACCTAAATACTTATTATTTAGCTAAAGAGGAAGGAAAAATCTTCGCAAATTAATTAATTCCAAATTGTTTAAAGTAATATTTCTCAAGGTATATGTTAATGTTAAAATTATATTCATCCGTTTTATTATCTCATATAAAATATGTTAAAAGCAAAGTAAAAAATATTCTTTCGTTAATTAATTTTATTTAAATTTTGATAATCCATTACCCTTAATTAATTTTCGAAACATAAATTATTTTCTTTTATATAATGATATACTATAATTTTTAAATGTTAATTTTTCATTACATGAAATTTAAATACATTATGTTATTATTTCCAAGTAAGTCAAATTTACATGAAATATTTTACATAAACCACTTTATAAATTGAATTCCAAAACAATATTTTTCTTAAAAACAATTCCCTTAAGGATTAAATGCATACTGCCCTTTTTTATCTCCTAAGTCTTTGTTCACACAATATTTATCATTCATTATCCCCTGAGAAGTTTAAAATTAGAATAATTAAAACATGACATTTTATTTCAATGAAAAACAGGGCGATGTTATATCTCATGTGAAGATATATATGTATACATTATTGTTAACTATAACAAAGTAAATGTAAATGCCAAAATTATGGTAAAATACATATTTCAAAAGTTCTATCTTATAAAAACTTATAAGTGACTTCAGGGTACTTTGACTGAAACTTCACTTTTATTTTTGTGTACTTAGAATTTATAATCTTATAATAAATTTACTTATTTGTGCTCTCCAAAAAAATGTGGAAAAAAAGATCTCGAAGTATAATTTAAATCCTTACTTACTTTTTAATAAATTAAAATCCTTGAATTTGTATTTTGATTACACATAGAGGTAAAAAATAAAAAAAGCATATACTCTATAAAAACGAAACAGTGGCATCGTTTTTTTAAGTTAAAAAATTATGTTTGTTTACATTAAATTTAGGACCTAATTTTTAAGGATAAGAAAAACCAATTAAAAATTATTTACATACCTAATATTTTCTTTTTAATAATTAATGTAAGTGTGTTAATAAACAGACTAAAAATGCAATTATATATTTACATAAAGGAAAAAGTTATAAAAAAATAAAAGATTCTATAAAGTGTTTTATTAATAACATAAAAATCTAAATATGAAATATATTTAAAATTAGTTTGTTTTAAAAATAGTGTAAAAAATAAGAAACAAATAATGTATTACAGTTCTGATACAAAAAATATTTTATTTTTTCAATATTTTTAAATAGTTTTAGAAAAATACTGAAACATAAATCAGTCATTATATTAAATACCATTTACGCTGAATATTCTTGATATAATTTCATTTTGATATATTTCATTCCAAAATATTTATCAAAAATAGAGGAAAACAACACATTCTATGACCCTTTATGCCATCCTTAGATCATATTTTTTTATCAAAAATATTGTGATAGATCTCTAACGTACACTTTATTCTTCTGAGAGACCACTTAAGTATCCTTTATTTCTAGTTCCCATTTGATATTATCTCTCTAGTTTATAGAAATGTACTATAAATTCTTTAAATGTTGCAAACTGTATGGAGGCGATAATAATTTTGAGTAACCCATCTAGGGGTTTCTAGAGAAACCTCCTCGTCATGTTCAGTTACCTCGATGTATCTTCGAAGTCCTATGGCAAGATCAACCTAGAGTATCTATTTTAACACTTAATAAGTGTACGTTTGTATAGCATATATATATATATATATTAGGTCTACCGAAAGGTAAAATTTCTGTTCATTAATCGATAACAACGTTGCTAAAAGCATAGAGAGTAATGTCTTTTTCTGACAACATCAAGAATCGCAGAAAGCTTGATTCAGCTCAGCAAAATTTCTGACCGTATTCGACAAATAGGATTGGTTTCGAAATATTCAAAATGGGTTCCACATAAATTAAGTCAGAAGCTTTTTGATGATCGAGTCATCATATGCCTATCTCTGCTTGTTTGGAATAAAATCGAGCCTTTCTTGTACCAGTGATAAGTGGACATGGAAAGTGGATGACCTACTGAGAAACAGCGTAGGTAAAAGGAAGTATTTTACGGAAGATTATTAGACAAATATTTTATACTAGAAATAACAAGTGATTAAATTTTCAAAAAATTTGGCTGGAAAGATCCTGAGAAATCAGTACCCAGAACAACCACCTCTGGCAGTAATAACAGCAGTTATACGCCTGGGCATTGAGTCAAACAGTGATTTGATTGCATGTACAGGTACAGATGCCCATGCAGCTACAACACGATGCCTCAGTTCATCAACCGTAGTGACTGGCGTTTGGTGACGAGCCAGTCGATCGGCAACCATTGACCAGACGTTTTCTATTGGTGAAAGATCTGGAGAACGTATTGACCAGGGCAACAGCCGAACATGTTCTGTATCAAGGAAGGTCCATACAATACCGGCAACATGCGGTTGGGCATTATCCTGCTGAAACGTAGGGTTTCGCAGGGCACGAATAAAGGGTAGAGCCACGGGTCGTAACACACCAGAAATGTAACGTGCACTGTTCAAAGCACCGTCAATGCGAACAAGAGGTGACCGAGACGTGTATCCAATGGCACCCCATACCATCACGCCAGGTGATGCGCCAGTATGGCGATGACGAATGCACGCTGCCAGTGTGCGTTCACCACGATGCCGCCAAACACGGATGCGAACATCATGATGCTGTACACAGAACCTGGATTCATCTGAAAAGGTGACGTCTCGCCATTCGTGAGCCCAGGTTCATCGTTGATCACACCATTGAAGGCGCTCTTGTCTATGACGCAGCGTCAAGGGAAGCCGCAGGCATGGTCTCCGTGCTGAGAGTCCATGATGCTGCAAACGTCGTCGAACTGTTCGTGCAGACACTTGTTGTCTTCCAAATGACCCCGTTTCTTGACTTACGGCTCGTGACGTGGTTGCACGATCCATGACGGCCATGCGGATAATATGCGTGTCTTCTCGGCTGCTAGTGATAGGTGGCCGTTGAGATCCCGCATGGCATTCCGTATTACCGTCCTGAACCCAGTGATTCCATATTCTGCTAACAGTCATTGGATCTCGACCGACGCGAGCAATACTGCGATAAGATAAATCGCAATCCCGGTACGCTGCAATTCGCCCTTTATCAAAGTCAGAAACGTGCTGGTACGCATTTCTCCTTCTTACATGAGGCATCACAACAACTTTTCACCAGACAACAACGTTCAAATGCAATTTGTGTATGAGGAACCGGCTGAAAAATTTCTTCATTTAAACATAATGTAGGTGTCGCTACTGGCGCCTGCTTTGTCTGAATGCGCTGAAAAGCTAATCATTTGCATATCACAGCACCTTCTTCCTTTCGTATAAATTTCACGTCTGTAGCATGTCACCTTCTTGGTGTAGCAATTTTAATGGCCTGTAGTGTATATATATATATATATATATATATATATATATATATATATATATATATATATATATATATATATATATATATATATATATATATATATATATAATATAACGTATATATTATTATACTCAATTTAAATATGAATATATATACTCTTGATTCACCGTAGTCTAAGAATAATCTCGCTTTCTTAGTAGTGGAAGACCTTTGTTTTTTGCTTTGAATTTTTCAAAATTTCCTTCCTTGCAGCATATTTATATACTGCAATAAAGGGAATGTCGCTATCTAGAAAAAAATCCTTGAGGAAAATACCATGCAGTATACCTACAAATGACTTATCATGACTTTCATCTGTTAGTCTATCTACTATGTGGTGCGAGAATCTTGTACGAAAAGAAACGAAAATAAATCTTAATAATTAATTCAAGCAAAATTTAAAATATTTCTTTCTAATAATGATCAAATATTCTATTGTACATGTAGTTTAAAATATAAATCAGGGAGCCCAAAATTTATGTGAAAATACCATTTTATATGTTCAACTTCTTATGATCAAACTGAAAAAAAATTAATAACATGCGACACAAGCTCTCCTAATGTAACATAAAGTTATTCATTCGTTATAATAAACTATTTCAAGTATCATAACCATGTAGGAAGACATTCTTTGAGTGCAAATATATTTACATACATATAATATATATTTATATTATTATAAGTATCTGTTAATACGTATTCAAATCAGATAAAAAAAATACATGAATTCAAAAATTTGAAAAATATATATTTTATTTGTGAATAAAATGACTGAGTTTTGAAAATTTGATTTATAAATTAAAAAATTCAATAATGCTTGCATTAGTTCTTTTTAACAATTTTACAATGATTTAAATTTTTCTTAAATGTTAAAGTTCAAAATTTTATGTGTCCTTCAACTATATTTCTCACAAAAGAAATACCTCAAAAAGGTAAGATTTAAAGAAAAGAATGCTAAACTTTTGATTTGTATAATACTTGATACATTTCTTGATTTATCATTTCATGTTACACAAAAATATTAATATTCCATATTAACTACCAAAACAATTTAATTTCTTAAAAAAACATACTTTTATGATACATAAAAATGAAAATATGTTAGAAATATATTAAGAATTTTTTACAGTGTGAAAAAATTGCATTTTTTTCACAATTTTTCTATTATCGTTTCATAACTATAAGAGTATTATTAACTAGGATATTGGCATGCATTAAGAATATCTTTGAAATATAGAATTATCGTTGTGTCTTTAAATATTGAGATAATTTTTAGACATTTACACAGTTGTCTTTAGTTTACAACGTATAAAAAATTCAAGGAAACCATTTTTATTGGAATTGAAAATAATATACAATATTATTCCCCAGGGAAAGCGTAGTGTAAATTCTATACAAAAAGGGAAATATTTAATTCTTTCCCAAGAAAATTTAAAATTTACCCAGAACATTTACAATGAAACTATATTCTTTTTAAATAAAAATTATGAGTATATTGGTAAGGTAGGCAAGTAATCATTTCTGTCCTTTCTAAATGTAGAAAAGTCATAAAAATGTATACTTCAAAGAAAAATAGATTTAAAAAAGTTTTTTTTTCGTGTCTTCTTCATTAAAACATAAAAGTAGACTTGCATATTTCTTTCAGCAATATTAGAAGGGAAATAATAACGATAGTATCATATTGAATATAATGCAAAATAAAAATTTCCAGTTATTATTTAAGTTGCAAAACTGAAAAAATAATACATTTCACTTCTTTAAAAGTTAGCATTTTACTATTTTTATTTTGGATTTTGAACTACTTTATGGCTATTTGAAAAAATTTAAAAGCATGTAATTTTTAAAAGATAAACTAGTACTTCAAATTATTAAATGAAGATTTATGAGTACTTCAAATTATTAAAAAGGGCAAATTCATTTTATATATTGATTCTAACCTGCATATAAATGCCATAATTCAGAATGACTACATTAAACTAGAAATATATATTTTGTGAAATTGTGACAAGTCAAGATAAAGCTCGAATCCTAAATTGCAAAATATTATAAAAATAATTATTTTCAAAACATGGGTATACTAAAGAATGGTTCATCCATATTTTGAAAATTAATCCACGTATTCAAATATTCAAGACAAAGTTTAAAAGTTTATATCCTTCATTAGCCATGGATTTGTATTTCCAGAATTTATTTTAAACTGAACTTCGAGACTTTGAGAGATAAATCCTTGCCTTGTAGAAATTGAACGACAACTGCAAATGAAATGCTGTGGAATGAATAAAAAATCTTCAATTATTAATATGCATAAGGAGAAAGTATGCGCTTCGTTATAAATATTATATATATATGTATTTTAAATCCTGACAATTGTATATAAATTACTTTTTCCACTTCTTGACTGACCACACATTGAGAAATATAAATTTGACATAAACAACAGATATTTACATTAGGAAAGATTTGCATAGCTATAAACAATATTTTATTGCATTATTTTAATACAATAATTTGCATTAGCAATGGTTACAAAATCAAGAGCAAAATGAAATATAAAAATATATCAAAAAGGTTAATATAAGCAATTATAATTTTCCTGCAGATTTCATTATAGAAATAAATTATAGGTTATTCCACTATATTAAGACCGTATACCTAACTAAATTTTAATCTTTTCTTCAGCTTAATAGATGGATGTATTTATAAGTTAAGATATGATAATGTCTGAATTATCTTTCAAGCATTAATCTTTCATAAATATATTTTATATAAGTAATACACTGCTGGACAATTGCTAAGGACGGATAACACTATCATCCATAGCAACCACAAAATGAAAGGAAGCAAATTGTGGAAAATTAGAATAAGTGAGGGATATAGTAAGAAGAAGTATGGGTATGCAATTTTTTTTCACACGTCTGTTCATCACGTGATAGCGTATCATAAGAGCTTTAAAGATTTTGACGCGTGTGTACAGTTGTTTCAAGCCAAATTTTTACAAGAAAGATTTAATAGACGAACTTGAAATTTTTGGCATCTTCTTACATCACTTTGGTCTTCCGACATCACTTAGATGATTTTACGCGTGGCCGATTTATTGGAAATATCGAAGAAAGGCAAAAAATAACACATGTTGCCAGGGTGTTCGACATCGCTCACAGAGTTGTTTCACGGCTGTGAAAGTCATTTAAAACTACCGGAATGTGTAGTGGACGGCAACGGGGAGATCGGGTTAGAAATACGACGCCTGCAGAAGACAGACATATAGTTCTATCAGCAAAAAGGAACAGGCGCACCACAGCTCAGCAGGTGGCAAATCAGTTTCTTGCTGCCTCAGGAAAGCAGATCTCCCGAAAAACTGTTGCCAGACGTTTGAGAAGAGGAGAACTATATGTCCGCAGACCTGTTGTGTGTGTCGTAAGCATCGCATACGGACTGAACAGGACTGGGCATGCGTACTATTCTCAGATGAGAGTAGGTTCAGTATGTCATCAAATTTTAGACGCCAACTGATTTGGCGCGAGAGTGGTACTGCTTATCATCTATAAAATATCCAGGAAAGGGACATATATCCGACATGCAATGTCATAATGTGGGCCGGCATCATGATCAATGGCCGCACGCCCTTTCATGCAGTTGCGAATGGGACTATGACGGGCCAACGATACATTAATGAAGTTCTACTTCCTCATATTCGTCTTTTCGGTGGTGCTGTTGGTGATAAATTTGTTTTTATGGACGACAACGCAACATGTCATCGAACACTCGCTGTTCAAGACTGTCTAGACAGCGAGGATATTCAACGCATCGTATGGCCATCACGTTCTTCACATCTAAACCCCATTGAAAATATGTGGGATGCTTTGGGGAGGCAAGTTGCTGGTCGAAACTATCCTCCGACAAAGAACACCCTTATCCGTGCACTCACAGAGGAATGGAATAAATTGCCTCAACAGCTGCTGGATAATGTTGTGCAAAGTATGATACGACGCGTGGAATGTTGCATCACACTCTACGGTGGACATATCCCGTACTAAACCTTTCTTCAAGGTGCCTGCTGACTTTTAGATGCATTTTTCCTTTTTTCGGTACGCAGCATTAAATGAACATTTTTTTACTTTCAGATGTTTCACAGCTTTTGTACTTTCCAGAACAATGAATATTCTTTATTCTAATGTCTGAACAGTGTCTTTATTGAACAGTGTCTTGTCTGAACAGTATATTTTATCCTACTCGGCCTCATGTCTCGCTTAATGTTATGCTACATTGCAATTTGTGATCCGTCCTTAGCAATTGTCCAACAGTGTAGAGTTGCATTCTATTCACACTATCAAAACTAAAATCAATCAAAAATAAAATTAGAAAATATGCCAAATATTCCCCATGTAATTAGCCCATATTAATCAGAAAATAAAGAAGATATTCTCGTTCAAAACCGAATTAAAAAATTCTTAATTATGAAAGAGAAAGTTTTCCGGGGAATAGTTTTTAATGAAAGCACTACAGAGAAAAATTGTTCAGAATCCAAAACATTTTCCCCTGTGAGTTCTAAATCAAGAAAGGAAAGTTAAAACAAAATCTAGCAGATAAATTAAATAAGAAAGTTTTGCAACAAACATAATCAAAGGTCCGTTATGGGGGAGAAAATTAATCTAGGAAATCAATATCTGTGAGAAAGGATTTTTAAATGTAAAAAGTAAAACGGTGAAAGATATTTTCAATAAAGAAACTTCTCTCCCTCTCTCTCTTCCTTCTTAATAGATTACGACTTATTCAAATAGATTTTTAAACGGAAGCAAAATCCAACAATCAGACATTTTTGAAGTGCTACGAATTTTAATGGAGAAAAGTAGTAGTTTATATTTTCCTTTACTATTTAAATTTAATAAACATTGCGATGACTTCAGTTTGTTTTCTCTTACATAATTGGTTCTGTTTATCCAAGTAATTTTGTGAATTGATGATCAACTGATACATTTTCTTGCATTGATTTTAAACAATTATGTAATATTTTAACTAAAAATAAAAGTATAATGATAAAAGTTTAAATTTTTGATTAATCACACCATATTTTTAATATTAAGTTAAAAGCATTATATAAGTTTTCCTAGGGTTTAATTTTAATAATTGTAATATTTTTCAGTAATTATAAATTATAAAATATCCTGGCTACTTTAACCTATTGATGAAGTTCGAAAGGATTATAAGCAGAATGATAGTTTGATATGTTTATTTTAAAAAGCCATTTTTCAATAAGCTTTAATTTTCAATTTAACATTTTTAAAATTTGATACGGCAATTTTAGACTTGGTTCTGATATTTTTAATGATTTTAAAAGAAATTGATAAGAATTGTCTAAGAATACAACCGTTACAAATGTCTATGAGTATAGCAGTTAAATATTTCTTTTAGAAATCCTGTAATGAAATAAAAAAAAACAATAATTATTGCAAAATTAAAATCAATCAGCTAAATTTAAACTAGAAAAACGATAGACTAAAATCTTACTGATTTTTCACAATTATGAACCGAATATTTATAATTTAATATATTTTCAGCAATATTTATAAAATAAGTTTTGAAATCTACCTTTTCATCTGTGTTCCTATTTTTGAGCATTAAAACAGCTTTTAACTCAGATTTTAGACTAAGACTGAATTCAGTTTAAATTTTAATCCCTTTAAGTTGTTAACTTAAATTTATCATTCTCTTAAATTCATTAATATTGCTTCATGAATAATATTTAGTGTCTGTAGAAGAGTATGCATTAAATCAAGTGAATTAACAATACATATATGTCTATAATAAATTCAAAGTTACATTTATTGAATCGCATTTCTTGTACACATACGAAATTTTAAATGTTTTAAAATCTCCTGAAGAAGAAAAAACACTGTTTTTTTCAAACATTTCTCAAAATTCAAATGAAAATACTTTCATATCTTGTAAGCAAAGCCTCACTTGGCTTCAAATATCATTGATCTATATGCATTTTGGTTCAAGTAATATTGCATTCGGCTACAGATTTTTTTCCGCATTTACAAAACGAAAATAGTTCTTGCCACGCAACATTTCAATTCATCAGACCAGTTATGAAATTTAGAAATAAAACCTTTTTAAAAAAATTATATTGTGACATCCCTATTCTTTACAAACAATAAAAAATAAAGATACAGAAAAAATCGACAAAATCAGTTTTAGAAGCTACGCGACATTAAAATAGATTTTTATTTACATTCATGGTATATGATATTTGTTTGTACAATACGATTTTGAGTGATAAAAAAGTATTCACGCACGTGTATCTGGCTGAAATAAGAAAATGTTATGATTATCTATTCAATAATTAAATTTTCAATGAAATCATAAGACTTTTGATGTCTGCTCTAAATATAAAAATGAGCAGTCTTCTCCTCAACACATCCTGAACTGTATGGGTTTCTCCAGAGAGGACATTTACTCACAACCCCCCTTCTGGTTCTCGATTTCCTCAGGGTAAATGATTTGATGCACTTTGTCTGACTTCGTAAGACATTTGGAGAATAATCTACAGCAACATCGATAATTATACTTTCTGTGATTTAAAACATTTACTATAAGCTTTTGCTTTTAGAATG
Source organism: Latrodectus elegans (assembly GCA_030067965.1). Classification (NCBI taxonomy): domain Eukaryota; kingdom Metazoa; phylum Arthropoda; class Arachnida; order Araneae; family Theridiidae; genus Latrodectus; species Latrodectus elegans. The sequence continues at coordinate 36,141,958 of CM057811.1, read as the reverse complement.
AGTTAATTTTTCTTTTAAAATAGGACATATATCTCGATACTGTTGCTCGTTTACTTATATATTGAAATATGTATCATAGAAATTTAACCTCCAAAATATTTTCTATAATTATTGCTAAGTTCTTTGAAAATTTTAAAAAATTATTTTGTGGGTAATTTTTTTGCAAGAATAATATAAAACTGCAGAACAAGTATTAAAATATATTTCAAATAATGATAAAAAAATTTTTAATATTCCATAAATTTCCAAAATAGTCCTACCAAATTATTTTAAACGTATCTTATTCATGTTGCTCTGAAAAATTAATATTAACCTATATCTGAATTCAAAATCATTTCCTGATAATATAATGATTAACATTTGATACAATTTAAAGATTTAGGCAATTTTCTTTAATGCATATTTGTAATTTAATTTTAAAGGCATGAAATGTATACATCAAAAAGCTATTATGAAGGGTTTTTGTTTGTATGATTACAAAACACATGCATTATATTTTATGAAATTTGTAACTGACTTATTTAATAATTGTTTTGTAATTAACCATTAATAATAATATGAGTATATATATATATAACAAAATTATGAACGTATTTCAATATTTGAAAGAATTTCATTTTTCCAGTAGTTGCAATTATCCAAAACCGTTTTAAGTAAACAAATTTGTTTTACATGAAAACTACGCATAACAAAACAAGATAAAATCGTATGCTGTAAGACTTCGCAGATAAAAGGAAAAAGAAAATTGATTATATATAGATGATTAATAATTACAGGTTGTACAATATTTTTAATTTTTTTACAAGTTCAACACTTAAAATTTAATTTTTTTCTAATATAGAAATCAGGTAAAAAATAAGCATTAATTAAGCTTGGAAAATCTTTCTGAATTGGTAATTTTAAACAATCATAAGAATTACGTCTTTTACTTAGATAACTATGATGATATTATATATCATTTATTTAGATGCTCAACAAAAAAAAAAAACGTATAGTTTCAATTTTATATCTTCCTTACACAAAGAATATAAATTTTTCTTTTAACTGTACCTACCGTATTTTCGTTTGAATAATCTTGATTGTTTGAACTCACAAAAAATAATTGTTTAATATCTATGAAAATTTAATAAAATCTTGTAGTAACAATTCTTTGTATTCCAAAATTTCACATTCCTTCTACTGAAAGCATATTCACAAATACCGTCTAAAAGATGATTTCTGAAGGGTTAGAGAAAAAGAAATCAATCAAAGAACTCATTTTAGAAAATACATTTTTTAATTTCGTAATATAAATTTATGAATGATTACATGATATTAACTATAATTCTGAGCTCTTTAACTAATAAAATTTGAAAAGTATTAAAAACATTAACATTAGCTTTCTGCAATAAATACTCAGTAATTAAGACAGGACAATTTATATGTTTTGAGATTTTATAAAAAGTAATAGAGTCCATACATTGGTTTAGGAAAAACTAACTAAAATATTATAGCAGAAAAATTAATTTAATAATGTATTCCACTTATATACATAAAATCCTAGGTAGAGAAATTACAAATTGTGTAATTTTATTAATTCAAATAGTTCATAAGGAAACAATACATCCAAGTACTTTGAAATCAAACTCCTTTATATTATATGTATGGAGACGTACCAATGAGATATTTTTGTATCATGTGTGAAAAGAATACTACCTAGATTTCAATTTTATATACTATATCTTTAGGTAATATTAAGTTTTTAAGTAACTATTACTTAGATTCAATTGATTGTCTGTAAGATTCAAATAATAGTCTTTCTAAGCCATATCCTTTTAACTTTATAAATCAATTAGAAGCAAATCTGTCACTGAGAAATTGTTGACTTACATGTTTACGCTTTACAGTAAATTATTTAAAGATACCAGAGATAATTTTGCTATTATCATTATGTTACGAATTTATCAAACCTAATTATTAAAAAAATTTATATGAATGATAATAAAAGAAAAATAGTAAGAAATTTCATATCATTTAGTTGATGTAATACCATAACTAAAGTGTCATGGTTGTTTGGTTCTTAAAAATATTGTTCTTGTTATCGAAATGTTACGGGTTCTAGACCTGATTCCATCGAAATTTTGTTGTGAACACCAACGGTTATTGGAGCATATAAAATAGAGTTAATCATAATTTCTTGAAACTAAAATAATATTTCTGGATTTTCTATGCAAGTCTGGAGATCTTCTACTTAATTTCTGTTTCCTAATAACGAAACTTCACTTTATGGAGCGAAGCTAATGTTTTGCGTTAGAGTACTTATAGCATAAGATAAAAAAAATCTGTACGATTCTTTTTACTATCCATGAAAAATGTTGTCTTTTAGAATTGGTTTAGATCCGACTGATTTTTCAGCTGGAGAAAATGTAATCATATTAACATACAAGACATTAAGACTAACTCAAAGTTAAAGTAAACAACAATCATCAAATAAATCATTATAAAATTAACGCAATTTTTAATAAAAAATTCTAGCACTTTATTTAATAAATGGTAAGAATTTATGATAAAATGAACACCATCCATAAATTTTTGTTGTCACATAGACAAGGTTACCACCATCCATTTCGCCAAGTGGCAGATATAGTGACTATATCTGCACTATATCTGCAAAACACATCGTCGCATGAAAACTATCACTTTTTATTGGCTAAAATAGGACATATCACGTAAAGTGAGAAATGAATTTCATTTAGCAAATGGGTATATAGAGGAAGAGAGAAATATCAACCAATATCATGGTTTTCTTTGGCGAATCGTAAAAAAATACAAATCCCTTGGGATTTTCATAAGAAAAAAAAATGGTAAGATGCTGTGACGCTTCTTTATACCAAGTAAGGGAAGGGGTCGGAACGTCTCTAATCCTCCCCCACTCAAAACGGTAGTATCCCTAAGGGAAACATATGACGCTGCCTCGGAATTCAACCCCCTCTGTCTTTGTCCTTAATCCCGAAATTTTTCCTCGCCGGAAAAGGAATAAAGAAGACTGGAAGAAAAGGATTCATTGAAAAAGCAATAGCACCTGTGAAAAGATTTCTTTTTCGATTTTTCATTCCTTGATGTTTCTTTTATGACATTTTTCTTTCTTTTTTTTATTTTTTACTATGATTTTTAATGCTTTTATTCTCGTTACAAAAAACATTTATTCTGCGTAAGAAAAAAAATGTCAGTTCCAAATTTAAAATTAATTTACATCTAGGCAATCTTAATTTTTTCTGAAATGTGGAAACATCTTCAAAGAAAAACAGTCAATAGTTCTCCTACCGAATCGAATGTATGATTCGGTAGTGGAACGAATAAATATGATATTATTAATAAAAATTTTTAAATCATGAGAATTTTATGGATAATTAACCATCATAACAATATATTAATACTGAATGATTTGTTAGACTACAAAAATGAGAACTCTTATTGTCATCATACATTCAGATAATTAAATACCGACGAATGACATTATAATGTCAAAATACTTAATAAAAGGATTCTGATAACTAATTTTAATTGCACATAGTATATAAAATATACCTATATAATAATATAATGAAAATTTTATTATCATTACCACAGTTCCAATTCGATGAAGTAGCAATAATAGAACAATGTAGTTCATATTCCCTTTATTACTTATATATTTCTAGTGATTAACTTAAAAATAAATACATAGGATAAAATAAACTGCCTCTAATAATCAGAAAAATCTTGGGAAACGTAACATTAATAAATACAAAAATTTAATTTTCGTATATATCAATGTATCAGTTTGGTTTTCATTTTTTAATATTAGCTACATAGAACTTAGCTACATAGAAGAATTATAAAGTTAGCTAATGAGACTGTATAGGTGAATTTCATTCGTGAGTACTTGAGTTTGATGCGAATTACAGTTGAGTAGTAGAAGATTTTAATTCAACTTTACACATGCGCATATCTATGATTGGGTGTTTTGAAGTTTTATGAGTTTTCATCCTATTATGACACATCAGAATTCTGGGTAAAAGAGGGTACCCTTGCTTTAATAATAATAAAAAAAACTGGCAATAAAAATAGGCCATAAGTTATTCATTAGTCATCAGCATGTAGTTATTTTTTAAATATAATTATTTGTATTTTAGAATATATATATATATATATATTAGACAATTTAAAATAATGTTAAATTTCATCGTCAATAGAGATTATTCAAATTTGATTACAAAACAAACTAAAGATGATCTAATTTTGAATTAAGTATTTTTTTAATAACACTGGGCTTATGGGTGACTAACCATTAATTACAACAAAGCCTGAAATTGCTACTCATTTGTCGTTACCCAGAGGGCACCTGTGAACCATGTCGCAAAGACAATAATCAAATTGATGGCATTAAATGAGACATATGTATATTGCAATACTTGTATATACTTTGTATAATGCAATATTGAATTTTACTCAAATGTCTAATTTTATGCTATTAATTTGATACTCACCTTTGTGACTTGCTTTGTGACAGGTGCCCACTGGGTAACAACAAATGAGTAGGAATTTCCGGAAATCAAATAAAAGTATTGCAATATACATTAAACATATCAAAGTTTAAAATCATGTTTATATTGTGATTTATTTCTTATTCTATCACAAATAAATTTGTTTTTATTCAAAAAAAATACAATAAGTTTGAATATTATAAAAGCATAATTCAACTTCAGTTGAGTGTATATATATGTAGGGGGAGTGTTTGTTTGTGTGTGTGTGTTTGTGTTTGTGCGTGTGTGTGTATCATTTGAAAAACAAATATTAGAATTTTGTTAGTTTACACTGAGTTAAGACGAATTTTATTTAACTAATTGATATTTGTAAATTAATAAATTAAGTTACTCGTGTATTTACTTACAACAACAAAGCAATCAAAATAATGTTACAAATATTTTCTCTGTAATATCATATTTTGTAAATTTGATAAAATCTATCTGTTGTTGTTACTAATCGAAGATTGTTGGCAAATCTCGACACAAAATCTCCATAAATCCTGAATTATACAAAAAGTCTAAAAATAATAGGGGATTCTGAAGATTTTAGTCCATTTTAACTTTTTTTTAAATTGCCACGTCCTCGTTTCCTTTTAATCCAAGCAAGTTAAAATATGAGCCAAAAAAGCTCTTTCAGCTCTATACCAATGGCACTCAGAGAAGATCTTCTATCTCAGCGGAAAAAATGAGTATCCTAACATAGCAACACGTGAGAAAGCAGTTTGATATTTTTAAGCATAAGACACAAAGACTCGCCGTGGCTTTTTCCAAAGTATCGCATTGATTAGGAGGAATCCTACAAAGTCAGTTTATTTCTATCTTCTTAAAGGACATATCGCGGTATGTGAGAGAGCTTGACTAGGGCTCGCACCATGGCAGTCCTGCCCAGGATATCGACCCCAACATGAGGTGTGATTCACTGAAAATACATTGAGTAATCAGGTAAAAAACGGAAGAAAAGTTCTTCAATGTCCAGGAGTGTCTTGTACCCTTAGATAGGTGTTGTATTAAAGTACGACTGCCAGTCAAAGTCCAGACTTTATGTAGTTGTTCTTCAACTTGAAACGCATCCATATTCGTATTCCCTTCAGAGTCTTGACTGTCACCTCAACATGGTGGAGGGGTGTTCCTGAACGAAATGAATGAAATGCATCGGAAGTTTTTCCCCTGGTAGAGTCACCATAGGCTTGCAGGCTATTCCGTTGGGCCCAGCTAATATAGTCAAAGACACGGAGCTAAGTAAGACTTCTCTTTATGGCACCGCAGCCTTTTTGACTAGTTAAAGCTGCTAATTTCCCTTCACTATGAATTAAAAGTTATCTGCGCATGTTTTGTAAAGTGATTATTGATGCATGAAAATTCACTGAAAATTACATCCTACAGCTTGTTAAAAATGACATTCTACGGTTATGATATATAACACTTGGATGCTCAAGTTTTTCTTTTGGAAAAAATGATCTATAGAATTAAACTATGAAATTTTTAGGAAAACTGTAAACCTTCCAATCATTTATTATATTTTTTTTATCTTGTTATCTTATTCTTATTGTCACTGTTATATTGCTATATTGCATTTATATATATGAGCATGATGTAACAGAGATTTTGTTATAAATTACAAATTTGATCTCACAATTATTTTAAGTCTTATTTCTCAGATTGTTTTATTAATGATAAGAACAAGAATTATATTGACCATCAATGATAAATAGTGTGCACAACTTGCAAATAAAAAGTGCTATTCACCAACAAGTTTAGAAAATAAAAATATTGAAATTTTCTTCAGGAAAAAAAAAAGAAATAAATATAAATTTATTTAAAATTTCCTCTGTAAAACTCATGATGATAACATCATGAAGTTTCTTCAAAACTTTTTTCTTGTAATGTATTAAAATATTTTTCTTCTTCATTGCCATACCAAAAGATAACTAATAATGAATAAAGGCTTTTTCTTGAATTTCAATCCATTGTATTTAACCGTGATTTTCCATTTTGTCATTTTATTTTCAGAGCTTTTTCCAAGCACTCAGGCCACCTAATTTTGGTCTCTTTTCTGGGATTTAAAGAAGTTTGTAAAAAAAGGAAATTTAAAACTATTTGTCATAAATATATTACGAATTTCCTTTTAGCCTTAATATTTGTGCAACGTACCTTTCTAAAAACTGTGTAATTCTGATAATTTAAATATATTTTTCGGAATTCAGATTCAGAGTTTAATTTATTAATAATTTGCTTTCTTGAAATGTATATTCTAAAAGTTTGTTTTAAAATTTAAAATCAATGTTTAACGTAAATCCTTATCAAAAAAAAAAAAAATACCATGCAAAATGGTTTATCCTATTACTAAAAATATCATTCTTGGTCCTGAAGAAGCTTCATTTTTACAAACCTTTAAAACATTGACTTCATTCTTTTTTAATACAATAAAACGTGATCTCATACTCCCCTATAACCATATAAATTCAATGATAAATCAAATAATTTCTTTTTGATCTGAAATTGTGTTATCACAAGCCCATTAATCAATAACTATCATTGAATAATACCAAAGAAATTATGTCATTAAAACTATTCGAATAACTATAATCCGAATAAAAAGGCGGCTTCACCATCGTCAGACACCTTCAATATGAAATTCATAAATATACAAGTACATATACGACTCAGGATGGTACCTTAAACTCCAAGAAATCTATCCAAGAAGTCAAAATCTTTCTAAGTCGTAGTAATGAATACATGTAGTATATAGTTAAATTTTTGGATTGAAATCTACGTATTTGTGTGAGTGTGTACATATACACATACATACTTCTATGTGCATAGCAAGTTAAACGACAAAAATCCACAAATTGCAAAAGTTTATTTTTTTCTAATATTAGGTGTGAAGAATACAAATCCCAGAGGTGCATTCGCATGGAGAAAGAAAGTGGTTAGAGAACCGAACACTTCTTGTAAAATAGTGAGAAAAGACAGTAAAGGGGTTTTGTAAGCCTACCCAACTCGCGAAACAAAAGAAATCCTTGGGGAAAAGAGAGATGCTGCTTCTGAACTAAGTTCCCTATCTGGTTCCCTAATCTCTGTATTTTTCCCTATTGGAAAGGGAATAAAATACATAACAAGAAAATGCTATAGAAAAACGAATAGTATCTGGAAAAGGTTTTTTTTTCTTGTTTTTTTGTTTTTTGATGTTCCATTTATGGCAGGAAGAAAATCTTTTCACTATAGCTCTTAATCCTTTTGCTTCTGTTTAAAATTTATTTAAAAAAATATTATTTGCACAATGCCTAAGTGGGTTTATAAATTTAGTGAAATAAAAAAATATCCAACTAATAAATATAGCATGTCCTTGAAGTTCTGAAAAATATTAATACTGCCATAGATGTCAAAATACTTTATTATACTTACAAAATTGATTGATTTCTGGGATAAATGTAAGTAATATTAATCCTTACTTTCATATAACTATTTTATTGATCGATATAAAAAAATTTCTGCGTGATACAACAATATACAAACATTGTTATAATTGAAATGTATTCTATCGATACTTTTGACAAAAGCTACTACATGTTGCTATAGCAACAAACATTTCCTTCTAAATTAAAACAATTTTGCAGGTGAAAATGTTAGTAAATTATTAGTGTAGGTGTGTACACTCAATTATTTTATGAATTTTTCACAAATGTAGTTTTATGCTGATAATCGCGTTTGTAATTATTTTTAATTAACTTAATTAACTGAAGTTAAAAGACATAACTTAATTTAAAATATGAAACTCATTTTTAAAATCATTATAAATTTCTGGTTTCCTTGAAAGCACTTTTTGCTTGCTTTCGATAATCCTTCAACCTAATCTATGCAAACAAAACCATAGAAATGAATTAAGGATTGAAAAAGTAATTATATAGTGGAAAATTAAGTATTTCTTAATTATTTTAATTATTTATAATTTAATTACTATCAATTTTAATTATTTTAAACTTAAAATTTAATCTAGGAAAACATTTAAGAAACACACCACATATATAACACCATCTAAATTTTTTAGTTAAATTTCATTTGAATTTTCATTTTTTTTACAAAATCTTTCATTTTATAAAGATATTATTATTTAATATTAATTATTATTTTTTTATTATTCTGTTATATTTAATAACTATAAAAGTTGGCTTTTTAAATAAATTTATTCATTCAGTGAATAAGTAACTTTTTTAAATGCACAGATAAAAATGAAATGTTACCTTACCCTTACGATTGTATGCATGATATTTATGATATTATTGATATTATTATTAATTAATACATTTGCTATTGAAATACTTTAATTTCAGCTTTAATTCTGAATTCTATGTGCCTTGAAATTCACTACGATACATAAATGCATCCTTTGTATTTCGGTATTATGATCAATGATCTTGAAAATCGATATTGATGAAATATAAGTTCAATCAAAATTATCAAATGGACTAATAAAATTATTAACAATATTAAATGTATTCTAAGAAATGAAATTCGTAGTTTATTTAAAGCTTATTTTAATATACTTTTTCAAGGATGTGATCTACGTAAAATCATCTTCCTTTCATTGTTCCGTACTTTAACAGAGGAAAATAAAACAGAAATATAAAGAAACGATTCTCTCTTTCTTAAGCACTGACTTCATATTTTAAAATCATCATATAAGAACAAAACAATTTGTTATTTTAGAAGACCACACATTCACAAATGTAAAAATATTAAATATTTTGATAAACACTGGAAAGTAATGGAAGGTAAACCTTGGAGTTACTTAAATTTACTTCTGAATTTTCTAAGGTATTAAGACAAGTTAATTAAAAATATTACAAAATATTATTAAAAATTACATGATTAATCAATTTGGGATTGCGTTATCCTATCAGTTTTGTAGTTTATTAATTTTAAATCATCCTTTAACATTAGTTTCAAATATTTTAGTTAGATTATCATCTTACATTAATAAGAAATATTGTTAAATATTAAAATCTCTTCATGTATGAAAAATCAAAGGAAATACTATAATATAATTACAAATTACTGTTATTTGCTCAGAGATTTACCACTATTTACATTTGAAATATTAATTTCAAAACAAGGAGGCAAACTTCAAATAAAAATAATAATGTAACGTGAGTATAAATATTCACAAAAACCTTTTGACATGAAATCTTAATTTTTATAAAATTTATGGATATTTACGTTATTAGTATAATTATTGTGTAGTGAGAAAACAAATCTTTAAAACAAAGAAAAGTGGTTGATTAAAATAGATGCCCCATTTTAAATCTGCATAAGAAATCAACTACAATATTGAATAAATTTCTTAAGAATATCATATTCAAAACTAATGTAATAAAATATGTAAAAATCCTTTATTAAAATAAAAATATGTTATTTTCCATGAAATGGATGCATTTCATACTTTCTTGCTATAATATTGATTTTAAAATTTATATAGTAAATAACAAGAATTGAACTTATTATAAAATTTATTATGCAGTTAACAATATCTGTAAGTAAAAGTTTAATTATTTACACTGTTTTTTGCACAATAATCATTTCAATAAACTGTCTTTGACTGTTATTTATTTAAAAAGTAAAATCAAGCATAAGCAAATGTGCTTCATTAGCAAAAGCTAAATACTGAATAAGCTAACTTGTAGCAAAAGATATAATTATCAGAAAATATAAGCCATCAACTAAAAGAAAAGAAAATATTTAAATAAAACTTTTTAAAGGTAGTTTTTCATCTCATTTATTAAATCTGAATATATATTTGAAAAAATCTTATACATACTCTTACCAAAAATTGATAGTACAAGAAAACAAGATTAAAAACAAAAAATAAAAATGTTTACATTTTTTTTCAATCTAATACTGAAATTTTCATGATCACCAGTACTAAATATAGAGATAATACATTTCAAAATTATAAAATATCTCAAATATTTTCTCAGATGAAAAAAAAAATTGGAATCAAAAGAATACATTCAAAATTAGACTTTTAACAATAACTATTGGAAGAATGTTTAATTATTTTTCGTAAGTTATTGTGAAAAATCTAATATTTGTAAGTTACAAAATAAACTCATACTCACTGATTTTAATTTTATTGCATGATTACGAAAGTATCATATTTTCATGACAGTAAAAATCTGAAATTGTAAAGATACTGCGCATAATTAAGAAAAATTCAAAATATAGTTAAGAGAAAAATTACTTACTTACTTATGTATTTATATAGAATATAAGTTATGTTGAAAAGCATTTAGTAAATTACAGAATTTCACATTCGATAATTTATTTATCAAAAAGATATTTTTAATAATTACCTTTATAGTAGTAACAAATAGTAATTATAATTTTCAAAATTAAAACGTGTCTTTAAATTGAATTGTACACTGAAAATTATAATTACTTACTTTTCTAACTGATAATGTTTAAAAAGCTTTGCGCCCTTAAAAACTGATATTTTGATGGCCTATGTATATTCATAATTAAATTAAAAATATTTCAAAATAATCCATAAATATGTATAAATGTACAAAAATCCATACATATTTATAGATATCGAAATAAGCTACGTGACAAAATCTGATAAGTGATTAAGCGTTTGGATAATTAGATGAAACAAGAAATCCATTTTTAATTTATATACAAACAATTTTTAAAATTTCTAGCCCTAAATATTCACATAAATAACGAACTAAAACGAATATTAAATCATAACGTTGTACAGTGACGAATTTGAAACAATATAAATAAATTAAATTTGTAAGAAAAATTTGCAGAAACTTGAATGTATACTACAAACATATACGAGAGGTAATTTATTTTTTTATTAAACATCTCAAATGTTGTCGACACAGTATTGAGTGGTTTTAAAATTAACTCTTGAGCATTTAATATGAATGTTTGAAAAATGTTTACATTTTTCAACTGTGATGAATAGCTTGTATTTTAAAACACGAACGTCACAATCAGAAAAGTAATTTGAATTTCTAGACTCTGATAAATGATTTTTAAATTGATCATCTTTAGGTGTAAGGGTAATTCTTGTAATTGATGTAAATCATATTTCTTTCTCAATAAATCAGTATTTATCATTAAAGTTCGAGTAATAATGATAGTGTTCAATAAATTATGATTTATTTCTCACACTCTTTATTTTTGTATAATATTTCCTAATAACTTCCATTAATATACATTCTATTTTACTTAATTTTATACTTTATTTTTCTGATGGATATTATTTTCTTATCATGGATTCAAAAAGTCTTTAATTTTTCTGTCTAACAAATCAGAATTTGTTCTGAAAACTATATTAAATTTTAAATAAAGAAAATTACTCAAAATACATAAAATATTGCTTTGAAGTTAGGATAATTTCGTTTTTAAGTAAAATTTTGCTTAAAATTTCATCGAGACTCGGCAAAAAAATTAATTACCCCTGAAATTAAATATTAGTAAAGAAAAGCTTTTAAATAGTTATACATTTTAAATGTCTAAAGGTTTATTTTTAAGACATACAACAGCATAATTATTATAAATAATTATTGAACTAACTCTAATAAAATACTGCAACCTTCAAGAGATTCAAAACTATTTATGATATTTTGTTTCCTGATCTATAATTAAAAACTATTAATACATATCGCTTTAATTGTATATTAATTTAGTTATTCTTTTGCATCCATTCTTTTACCCATCGTAGTTCATTCACAATAATAGTACAATCTGATTTATATAAAAACAGATAAAACTCAATCTTCAAATGTTGCCAAAACTTAATACTAAGATTAAACTTTTCCTTAAACATGTTTTACGTATGTAAGTACACATATATAATATTCTCATGGTAAAAACAATACATAATAATGCATTATTTATTACTTTCTCTTTAAGAGTAATTTTCTCTATAAGCTTTAAATATAAGAACTCTTACATATATGACACAAACTCAAGAAGGAATCTAAAAAGAATCTAAGTATTTTTTTTATAAATTAAATTAATTTTATCATATTTAAAGTCATGAAAAGATTTTAATTTCAAATATTTATCAAATACTTTAAATTTTTTTCATGAAATTTGAATATATTGAAACTTTAAGAAAAGTATAACATCAATAAAATTGTAACATGAACATAATTGTCAAAAGCAGTAACTTTTGCACACGAAAGTTTTCAAATGAAATATTATTTTTCTTACAGTTTTGAAGAATCAGTTTTAATTTCCATTCCAAAATAATCTTAGAAAGAAAAAAAATTATTTGAAATAATCTGCAGAAATAAAAAATTTAATTAATATCATTACCCACTTTGTTTGATTGAATTCTTTCTTTTTCAACGTTTAATTTTTTCGAGGGGGGGGGGTAGGGGATCTTATCAAGATCTGAGGAAAATGCAATCTGAAAATCTCTTTTGAAGTAATAATCTGATTAGCACCCGTGAAGTATTTGCTTGATAAAATTGTATGTATTTCAAATATTTTTTGCAATCATTTTACATTAATGTTAATATAATCTGAATGAAATTCTTAACGTAAATTTAATTTAAAAGTTGAATATAGAAATCAATATAATCTTGTATTTTTTATACTTACATTTTTCTTTCCATAAGCGTTAAAACAAAATTATCTCATGAAAGTTAAAATGATTGCTCCTTTTATGTACTAAACTTAATATACTCTAAATTTATTCTATCTATTTCTTAAATTATACTTTACTCAGTATAACCGAATTTAAAATTCAATTTACCAAAATAAAGAAGTTTGATAAAATTGAAGAAATAAGTTACAGATTTTTATTATGTAGATTTTGGAACATTTTAGCAAAGAACTATTTTAGAATATGAATTTTTATTAATTTTATTTATATAGTACACTATTTTTAGTATTTCTTATTATAATTATTTTTTTCTTATAATCGTTTAGACTCATCAAAATATCATTATATTATAGCCATTAATTTTATGCCCAAAGAATACTGAAATAAAATAAAATTTAATCAAGTATTTTCTAGATTTATATATATGTATATATGTGTGTGTGTGTTTGTGCATGCGTGTGTGTGTATTTATTAAAAGTTATTATGATCACCTCATAATAGATTTTAATAAATACTAAAAAAATCAAATAAATCAAATTTTTGTTGAATGTTTTTATATCGATATCAATGCTTCGTTTGATACAATACATTGTATCAATCAAAAACTTGTATTTGCTACTGTACTAACATTTGAAACTAAATGTGTTTGTCTATCTCCAGAATAACTGGATGGATTTTAATGAAGTTTAATCCAAAAATGGATGAAAATAAACATAAAATTTAATATTCAGCAAGAATAATTTACACAGAATATCATACTTAATACTCCTAATACACCAAATGTAGAATTCGAAAAACCAAAATAGAAAAAAAGGATTATTGTATCTTCTTGTAAATATACTGATAGCAAACCATGATCTCATACAATATTACTCGTTTGTCAGCATAATTTTTAATCGCCAAATGATTAAACTCACCATCGGCTTGTGGTAGAAAAACGCTCTTCAGAGCATAATGTCTTTGGTTTGATCCCAACCGATGTTGAACAACTATAGAGGAATGTTGCGCTTCTGCATACACTTCTGTCTAAGTGAGTGCTCGGGAGTATTTATGAGACTCCCGAGTGAATGCTCGGGAGTCTCATAAATACGCACAAATTTTTCCTGTAAGGAATTTACACACTGCATGTTAAAGTGCCTTACAACAGATGTCGGCAATTAGACTGTCTGACATGCGATTTCAAAGTCATGAACGATTGGGATTTAGGGCATTGCAATAGTATGATAGCATTCTACAGAGTCTAATGTTCGATCCCAGCCTCTGTTGAGTTATGAGGGATGGATGTCACGTTTCTGCGTGCATGTCAGTCGGAGTAGTGATATGGATTTCCCTGGATTTTCATGTTCGCGACATGTGAATGGCATTCAAAATCTATCAAAATAGCTCCCGAAAATTAATTTAAGCCGTAGAACTATTCTACAACGCCCTTTGGACATTAAGCTCTCCTTTAAGTGATTTTAAATCACTAGATGATTCTTGAAGATTAGTTACAACTAACATGAACAATCTTCAAACTGATAGAAACATGTTCTGCATAGATTAGCTCTGTGAATCTGTCTATACAGATCTTGTGAAAAATACTTTCCAAAAAACTATTGACTGAATGAGCGTTGTGTGACCACTTGCAGTAGAACATTAAAATAAAATAAGCAACAAAAGCTACCCTAAATAAGCTAAAATGACCTTCAAACATTCTCTTCCTAAGGCTAACCCTAATTGCATTCTTACTTTCTTAGGCATGAAGGTAAATGTTGCTATCAAACATGGTATTTACCATGATAATAAAACCTCAGCAATAATATTCGCCTGTTTTTTAGGCATTTAAAACTAAATAGTAGGTCATGTTTGAAAGAATATTGGTTTCTGTAGCCAATTAGTTTCACTTGAGTTTTTTGGAATGATAGTTAGAGATTTGATCCCATTACTTTTTAGAAACTGAAGATTATTCACACAAGAATTATACATCTTGATATATTCTCTCAGCATAAGCTTAATCAGCCCGGGATGTGTCTGAAAGACATTCTTCAGACTTGAATTTAAAACCTCATTAAAAAAAGCTAAGATGGTTACTGTACGATTTTAATACAAATACAAATCTCTTAAAAATGTATATAAATAAAAAAAACAATATGTTGTGCAATCATACCACTGTTATTTTTCTCCTTTTTTATTCTAACATATAATATAATTCCATTAAATTAAAAAATCCAAATAACTCATCGTAATTAGTCATTAAAAAGAAGTAGAATTTACATTTCAGTTATGAAGCGATAGCTACAAAACATAAAATCGTTGACAAATTCCAAATTCGAAGAAAATGTAATTGATAATTATCTAAGATCGAGAAAATATTACTCGTATATTCAAAACACTCTTCACAGTATATATTCCTTAATTTTTCTCATTCTTTTATTATTCATCGTTTTTTCTGAATACCGCTAAAACACTTAGGATATGGTCATTTACATCTTTTGCAAACTTTATCTTAAACTGAGTTATAGCTATTTTGCACATTGTCTATTTTGGTTAAGAATTATGTAAGCAATCTTTACGATGAATATTGCATGTCATCTAAAAAGGTTTTTCTCACGTACAAGGTATCTCCTCATCGTAAATTTTCTCAGAATATAAAAAAGTTATGCTTCAGAGAAAATAACCATGGTTATAAAAGTTCTAATAAACAATAATGGGGTATATTTTATTATAAGGAAGAAATTTTTTAACCGTATATAAAGGTGTGAATGGAAGCATAAAATTGTAATACAGTTTTTAATTTCAACAATTTCAAAACATATTAAACTTATACATCATGAAATTTTAAATCATGTTTTAATTTAAAAAAATAACAATTTTAAATTTCCCAACACTGACTTATAGAAAATTTTAGGTAAATAATGCAGATATAGAGAGAGGCAAAAGAACTTGAATATTTTTAAGATTTAATCTCCTAATAAAAAAGGAAGATTCTGCTTAATAATATTTGGTAATAAGAGATAGGTTTCCATTAAGCAATCAGAACTTTATTCTTGTTTACCAATTGTTCTGTACAAAGTGTATGGAAAGCAAAAGATGTTTAATTAAAATTAATTCCATTCAAGAAATTAGATGAAAAAATTAATTTATTGGATTATTCTTTTGGAAAAAAAAACATTTCTACTCTTTTCAGAATTTAAGAATCGATTTTAATTTCAAAACTTAAGTACACTTTAAAGAAGCTTCACGATTTAAATTAGTAGTTGAAGTATTTTTAAATTCTTTAATCGAAATAATGTGTGAAAAAAAGTATCATATTTCAATTAATATGACTTTACCCATTTCATTTGATTAAATTTCTTATTTCTGTGTGTGTGTTATTTTTAAAAGATTTTATTCCAGTCAGAGAAAAATCAAATCGGAACAGTTCCTTTTAAGTAAAGATTAAAAATCATAGAGTATTCAAGTTCAGTTATAAATTTCATATTAAATATGGTATTACTTCTAATATTTATACAGAAATGGGAATATGACATGAAACCATACATTTTTACATAAATTAAATTGTGTGAGTTAATATTCAATCAAATCAATAATTTCTTGTTTTCATTAAAATACTTAAATTGCACTTTATCACGCACACATACACTATAAAATCATTATATATATGTGTGTGTGCGTGTGTGCGTGCGTGTGTGCGTGTGTGAGTGAGTGTGTGCGTGTGTGCGTGAGTGTGTGTGCGTGTGTGCGTGCGTGTGAGTGTGTGTGCGTGCGTGTGTGCGTGTGTGCGTGCGTGTGTGCGTGTGTGCGTGCGTGTGTGCGTGTGTGCGTGCGTGTGGGCGTGTGTGTGCGTGGGTGTGTGCGTGTGTGTGTGCGTGTGCGTGCGTGTGTGCGTGCGTGTGTGCGTGCGTGCGTGCGTGTGCGTGTGTGTGCGTGTGTGCGTGCGTGTGTGCGTGTGTGCGTGCGTGTGTGCGTGTGTGCGTGTGTGCGTGTGCGTGTGTGCGTGCGTGTGTGCGTGTGTGTGCGTGCGTGTGTGCGTGCGTGTGTGCGTGCGTGTGTGCGTGCGTGTGTGTGCGTGTGCGTGTGCGTGTGCGTGTGTGTGTGTGTGTGTGTGTGTGTGTGTGTGTGTGTGTGTGTGTGTGTGTGTGTGTGTGTGTGTGTGTGTGTGTAATTTTACACAAAAATTGAAAATTGTCGTTAGACTAAGAATTTAAAACCATTTTTAGTCATATTTTTAAAATTGGTTAATGTGTTTTAAAATGTCATCTTTTAAAACACATGTATATTATAAAATTATAATAATTTTGAAACAATTTCAATTCGAATATAATTTTTAAATATTTAGCTTAAATTAGGATTTAAACTAAGAGCAAAAATAAACTTTATTAAAAAAAAAGATTTATGTTGACATTTGTTAATATTATTTTAGATGCTTTTTTGATTTGTTCTTATTTTATATTCCAGAGCACAAATATACTGAAGTCTGAAAATATTAAGTTAATTTATTTTGATTGTTATTAAATTTATAAAGCTAATTTTAATTTTTAGTATACTGCTGTATATTTGTCATATTGCATTCATAATGTTGAACAGGAAATACGATTTCATTTTAAAAATAATTCAAGTAAATTTTACAGAAAATAAACATATTCCATAGCTTATTTTTAAAACATTTCAATAACAATCTGCAGAAAATATTTTAATCGTATATTGAGAGTCAAAATTTATCAGCATTTGCCAAACACAGAATCTTAGATAATTTATTAAATAAGAATGCTTGAGTTCTCACGTGACAACATATACTTTTAGCTAAAGAAAAATTTTTTTGCTTTATCATTTTTTCCGCAACCACATGCACAAGAAACTAATTTACTAAGATAATACCTTAAATATTTAACTTTTTAAATTCTTTTGTTCATATGTTAGTAAATACAAAATCTTAATGAATATAGAACTAGCTCCAGGCGTTTATATTTTAATGAAACTTATAGAAACATTGGTCATTTACTTCGTTTATAATGAAATAGCTTTTAAGGCAGTATTATATTTAAAAAGTAAGAATTCATAATTTTTCAAATTATAATTTTTCATCAAATATGATTCTATACTTCCAAGAATAAATGTTTTAGTTTAAATAACTTTCTGCAATGTAGATATTTTCTGTTTCACCACTAACACACTACATTTTGGATCATTTAATTTTTCATTTTATAAGGTAATATTTTTAAGTAGAAATAATGTATGCGACTCTGATATATGTTTTTATTTAATATGTTAAGATATTCCAGATATTTTTTATAGTATATATTACTATAAAATGAATTTCCTTAAAGAAACTTAGTATATATTATTCAGTGATATTCTTCGTCATACAAAGAAGCTTTTTCAACTCTTTTAATTATTGTTGTTCCTATTTATTTAAGCTAATTAAAACTTATAGATATTTCTTTAAAATTTATTCTTAATTTTTTATTTATTATTTTTATAAAAAATTCATCTTTCTTGCACTAATAATATATTTTCTTCTTAAGCATTCACTAAAATTTTGAGTAAATTTAAACATTATTATTTTTATGATAATGTTAATTTCAATCGAATTTCATCCTTTAATCTAGAAAAAATGTATGATACTATAGTTTATTATAACTCTTTTCAAAATGAACGGTCCCAAATTTAATGTTAGCAGCATATGTACAATAATATAGGAATGTTACATTTGTATTTTGTACAAATATACTTTGCTTTCGTGGCTTAGTAGTTAGGGCATTAGACTTCCGTCCAAAACAGCAATGTTCGATTTCTAATTCCTCCAAACACCCACTGAGTACATGCGATATACGTGCTCGATAAATGTATGAAATCGAAAGCCCTGTGTTCAATCATTGAGCAATTACCATGGTTCTAACGATCTAGAGAATATTTCCTCCCCCTCTAGATCAATGTGAAAATTGAGGGATGGGATCCTCTAATTGTGCCATGTATCAGAAGAGCTTAGAGCAAAGTTGTACTTTCACATTGGTGGTGCTCTGATTAAGCGAAAGACACAACTTACTGACTTAAATTCGCATAACCAACGGCATGGCGAGCTTGGCTTGTCCAAGTGTCATTAGTAACAACAAAAACAAATATAATTGTGAGGTTGAATGCTTGAGCGCTTTCTACTGCTAAACTAGGTTTCCTTTTTTATAATACTATAAAAATTCACGTAAAGAAATATTCACTCTATACGCTACAAATTATTTTTACAAAAAATCAAAATAATGAATTCCCGTTTCATACAATCTCAGTAAGAGAGGGAACGAAGCCCTTCGAATTCCATTCTGAATGAGGTAAAAACATTTGCCAAATTTTGAAACCTACCTTTCAAATTGATCAGGTTGTCATATGTATCTTCTTGCTGTAAAACTTATTTAAGAGAGAGTAGCTTCAAAATTTTTATTAATGATATTATTGACCGAAATTTAATTAACATTCATATTATTCCAATCAATCTTACAAACCACGGGATAAAGAGTTTTTAAACTAAATATAATCAGTTCACCCATGGTAGAATGTTTTACAGGAAAAGCCACCCATCAAAGAAAGGCACACTAAAATGTTTACTTTCAAGCAAATAAACGTTGCAGAGCTTCTTTCGTAAATTAGGGAAAGTATGATTAGTAAAATAACAGAAAATAAATGAGCTTAAGTGCACAAAACTTCACATATACGTTTCATTTACCTGTGGTTCCATTTACCTGTCAATGTGATTTCTGTCATAATACATTTCTATCCAGTATTTCTATTTCAATTCTCATAAAAAATAAACTTTTTAGAACCACCAGAGTACAATTTCTAGAATTTGTAGCTGTAGTTAGTTCTTATCAGATAATTATAGCCATTTAACGAGAAATAATATTTAAATTTGAATTAGGGACAATTTTTTTTGACAAATGGTCATTAAACTATATAAATATTATAATTCATGATTTCTGCGTAAATCAACTAAACAGAGCTTTACTCTACTGACTATAAAAAATATATTATCATCTCGAAGAGAAACATTTAAACCAATGAGTTAGATGTTGTGATCGAGAATATTTAATAATCTAAGTGATCAGGAGTATTTAATAGTAAGTGGCCTCCTGTTTTTGTAGTTTGGGATTTTTTTTTCTTGAAGTTACATGAAAAGCAATTTTTTCTTGTCTAAGTACCACTTACGCCAGCAATTTTGGATAATATTTGACATGATGTGTGGCTCAAACTTCATTTGAAAGAAAATTGATAAAGGGAATATTTTGAATAATGTATTTATGTTATACAGTAAGAAATACATTTATGCTAAACTAATTAATTCATGTAGGATCTTGTTATTAATCAGTGCTGAACTTGTAAAATCATTTTTGAATCTCACTTAATATCTATAAGAAAACAAAGGTAATTTAAGGCATCGAAAAGTCTAGTTTATCATTTGAATTTGGTTAGTGAACTTTGATGAAAGTATACACACATGCTTTAATGCTTTTAATCTCTACGTTTTTGAATTTTAAAGCTGAATATCATAATTAATTTCCAAACCTAACCAGAATCATATGTCATATCAAAAATAATGGAATCAGGAAATCTATAAACTGTTTAAAAACAAGTATTATTCGAAAAATCAAATGACATCAAGTTTTCAGAATTAGTTACAAAATCTCTAGACGTTCTTATCCAATGCGAAAAGTTATATTCTAAAAGATGTATAATTGCTAAATTTTGAACGATTATCAATGATAATAAAATTATAAATGTGGAAAAGAGATTTCAGAAACACAAAAAAAACAACAAAATGATGAGGGATATTGAGATACCGATGCTTTTGAAATGCTATGATGTCCTTCATTTGTAATAAAATACAACGCTGAATACAAAACAAATTTAGTCTTACATTTTAATGTTTGAGTTCAAGAGTCTTCAAACTTTTATTCTAAATGGAAATTTCTAACAATACCCAGGTATTGAATAAATTTTATATTCACTATTTAAGGTAATTTATGCAACTTAATAATTTAACATAACATTTAACAAGGTAATTTAACAAATTAAAAGTTTAAAGCAAAGAAATCAATAAATTTTTTAAATTTAAATTCAGATTTGAACTTATATTAAATTATATTAATCTAAATTTTCTATTCAATGCACAAATACTTTTCTGATATTGTGAATTACTTCTATTAACTAACACTAATTCTTATTAAAATAATTTTAACTACAATATCGCTGTGAATATTTTCATTACTAATAATAAAAAATGAGTATATTACAGAATAAAGCAGTTTTAAATAAACATATATTAAATTAAGGGCTTAATGCTGTTATGCGAATTATAGTTCTAAATTCCCAAATCATTTTTCATATAACTTTTTGTTATTATAATATTTGTTAATACGTTATTGTAGTTTTAATTAATATTTCTGCATTATTATTCTCAAAAATTTTAATTAAAAATAAACATAAACTTGCAAAAACCTTCGAATATAATTAAAGACACATAACGGAAAATCATAATTTTCTTTACATTCTACGAAAGTAAGACACACTATAAAAACGTTTACGTTAAAGTTTTAAAAACATTATAGTAGAAATGATAAAGCTTTAAAAACATGCACATTTTTAGAAAATTAAAAATATTAATAAGGGAAACTTTTAAAGCTACTAAAATTTAAGTAATTAAAAAATAAAAGGCGAAATTTAGGATCTCATTGAAAATAAAAGTAATCATTACATTGTCCTTCAATCCATGAAAGACAAAAATATTTATTGTAATATGCAAGATTAGATCTCGAATTACATGTACAAAAAAGAATAAAAATCTGTTTTTAAATCATCAAACTTCCAGAATAATAAATATATACTTTTAAAAACAAAGGAATTTACAGTATCACAAATAAAATTATATAATATTAATTTTTCTTATAGGTGTCAAAAATTAAAATTTGATAAAACAGAAACATTTATATAAACATTGAATTTTCTTTAAAGTTACTGAAAAATTAGTTCAAAAAATACAGAGAGAAAGTAGAATATATTAGCTCAAATATTTTATATTATTATTTAAAAGCTTTTATGATAGGTTTTATAAAAATGATATTTTACATTCTTTCATACTTTAATAAACCTTTTCTTACTTAACAATTCCATCAATTTTATTTTGCGGTTGCTCTATAAAATGCCAATTCAAACAACTTTCACTTATAAAATATTTAAACAAACGGGCATTTTTAATTTCAAATAATGATTTCTATTTTACTTAAGTCTACTCTTAATACTTATACCATTAATTTAACCTTTTTTTATAAACTCGGACATTAAGTATAAAAACGTTATTTACATTTGGCTAAATTATTTTAGTCTTTTCATATTGTAGCGATAAAACCGACAACAAAAATTAAAGTTTTCAATTAACATCATTTTATTAAATTTTGTAAAGCTCAAAATTAAAATATGATTCTCATAATTATATTCTTAATGGATTTAAGTTGATAGATATTATTTTAAGTATAATATTCCTTAATTTTTAGGAATTAAATCTTATAAATCTTAAGATCTAACTATCTACTCGCTTCTTCCTGAACTCAAATTTCAAAATAATTTGATACGAAAGCAAGACGTGTTAAACTATGTTAAATTTGAGAAGGAATTACTAATAGGTTTCATATTTTTTATTTCTAATTTATCAAAATATTTATATGATGTATTACATTGTTCATAAAACAATAAAATTTATGCATTAAATATTTTCTCCATTATTGAAACTGTAATATTCTTTGAAATACAATCAGATTTCACTTGCAAATTAATGACATATAAAGAAGTTAATGGAACACTACCGTTGTAGTCTTTCTAAGCATTTGATTACTTTTAATGGAAAACGGCAGCAAAAATATGTTATTCCAATGTAAAATTCTTATTATTCATAATGTTTTATTCATTTACTTGAATAAATAAATCTCCAATATCCAGAACATGAGCATTATCGAAATCAAATAAATCAATGTATAAGTAATAATGTTTTTTAGGTTCTTTATATCATATAAATTTTAATACTTGTGTGATATATTATCAGAGAAAATAAAAATTTGAAAACATTATTTAAAATATAAGCTAATGTTTTTTTCCATTTTAAAACAAATACATAATTTTATCATTCCATTTTTTTCCTGTATATATATACAAAACACAGTTTGTCATTGAAATATTCTTAAAATGTTAATATTAAATTTCCTTTTTACAATTAGTTAAAATATTATTTGTGTATGCACTAGTTTATTTTAATTAGTAATTATGTAAAGTTTATTGGTAATAATTAATATAAATTTTTTATGAATTAGTGGTACATATTTACAATTTGTTAATTAGTTTATTGTTATATTAAAAATATCAAGATATTACTAAATAAAGCATACTCATTCCACGTTATGCCAAAATCAAAAAAATGTTATGCCAAAACCAAAAAATGTAATGCAGGATTCGGTCTTCGGTTATTTCAATGAATAATTCATAATTGTACATTAAAATCAAAAATAATATAAATTATTATCAAAAATAATATAATTCATAATGGGTAATTATTGTAGGCCCCTAAGTTGACTTGGATTAAAATCGCAATTCTTTCCCAGAAATCTTTTTTAAGAATTAAGAATTCATTTTCTTAACTAAATATTTATTACCTAAAACTAATAAATTGTTGAACTACAACAAATGAATTTGATAAGGTCCTTTATACACTCTTATTTATTTGCATAGAAATAAGAAAACTATTTCTTTTATTTTAAGGCCGATTTCATGTAATTCAATTCTAATCAAAGCAATTTTCATTTAAGATACGAGAAAAAAATTGGAAAACTAAGATTTTTATAAATAACAAATCGTATGGAGAGAATCACATTGAAATGTAATATCCTAAATGTATAAAAATATTTTCCAAAGTATTAACAGATTAGAAACAAATTATTTATTACTTAAAAATGAAGACAGTTATAAAATATATATATTATACATGATCAAGAAGAAACTGCTAAAGTTACAGGGTGATTTAAAAAATCATAAAGTATTTTGTTTCTGTGATTTCTAAAGTATTAAAACTATACTTTTATCAAAAATATAATTCTACCATGTTGTAGTAGCATGTATATTGGCATTTCAGGTGAAATCATCTTTATCAGTAATAAATAATATACAATATATGGAATCCTTAACCTTGAAAGAACGAAGAAATAATGTCACCATTTAACAGGCATGTTATTAGAGTTTGGAAAGAAAAAAATACTTAGTGAAGAGTTCATCGAGCTACAATCGGTTCAATATTCATTGGCAGTATGGTTACAGAAATTGGTAACTAGAGCTGCTGAAATGGGACTTTGACCCTGTAGCTGGCCGTCTGAATATGACACGCAGATACTGATTCAAGCAGGATGGAGTACTCGTCTCAATAGTACTGATTATATCTTTATGTGACATGGAAGGATATTATGTGAGTGTTCGATTGCACTGGATGCAGAGAAATTCACAAGACACAGAATAAATTTTTTTCCCAAAACAGTCTCAACCTATAATTCGTATGACTTCTTTTGGAGTTACATCAAGCGTAAAGTTATTAATAATGTCCTCAATTCAATGGATGACTTAAAATCAGCCCTCGGAAGTAAAATTGCTGTATTTGATTCCAACCTACCCCATCGTGTTATAAGAGAGTTTCGGAATCAGTTCTATTATTCTTAATAGACTTTATAACACTGTAGCCGCGGAAATGGTAGACACATTTCAAGCATCTTCCACATAATCTTTATTCAAAAAAATAGGTTTCATGTTCTCGTATTTTGTCTTTTTTCAACAACGATCGCTTGCTTTCTATAAGGCATTATGAACCACTCTGAATGTCGTAAAGCTTAAACTATTCCCCAATATTTACTAAGCGTATTACATAATAAATTCGAATGTGTGATACACATATGTAATTTATACGTGCAATTTAAAAAAAGTCAGGAATTATTAAAACTGCAGATGGGATTTTGTATTTTTGTATATGATATAATTTTGCTTTTACATTTATTGTATTAATAATATCAAAGCTTATTTATCATAGTATTTATTATAGCTTATTTATTATTTTTGAAAATAGCAATATATTTTTGTAAACAATTGATCTTTATATTATATAGAAGTGAACTAATATTTTAACATTCTGGAAGTATTAATTCTTTTTCATTTTTCAATTTTTTTTAAAAATTAGCTACTTTAACAGTTATTCTAAAATATTTTTTTCTGTTTGACTTATTTTGAACACTAATAAATAAAACACACCAAATTAATTTGCTGCTTGAGGCTAAAAATAAAAATAATTCATTTTTTACTAGACCAACCACAGTAACATAAAACATCTTTTATATTTTTATATAATAATATATGGTTTTTTTCGGTTCTTCAAAAATGTTGAGAAGTTTGTGTAGAAGATAAAAGATTTCAAAATAATTGATTGGTTGAAAACTTGGTTAAATGAGAAAAAAAATTCATTCTTTAGTACTATTGTTTGCTGTCAGCTGTTACTTTAATGTCGAAAACAAAACTTAAAATAGGAAACCAATAAAAATAGTTCAATCAAATTAAGGGAAATAAATAATAGTTGATGTGTGTTTTCCTTATTTTAAAAAAGATACAGGACAATATATATATATATATATATATATATATATATATATATATATATATATATATATATATATATATATATATATATATATATATATATATATATATATATATATATATATGTATATATATATATATATGTATATGTATATATATATATATATATATATATATATATATATATATATATATATATATATATATATATATATATATATATATATATATATATATATATATATATATATATATATATATATATATATATATATATATATATATATATATATATATATATATATATATATATATATATATATATATATATATATATATATATATAATTATGAATTGCCATTGTCTAACAGCAAAAGATTGTAACTACTTTTAAAATTATCAATATTATGAAATTTGGCTGCATATACAAATGTAACGTCATTAACATTAACATGTTTGTTTATTCAGCGCAAAATGCGGCGTTGATTAAAAAGAAATTGATTATTTATTGATAAACTGGAATATCATCTACTATTCCAGACGCTGAACGGGAGACAGACATTGTATTTGCTTTCTGCATTCATGTCTTTAGGAAAAGATATTAAAAAAATTTAGAGTTCCTTTCCTTGAGATGGTTGAATACTGCCTATTATCTTTCCTGCGTTCTCCCAGCAGGTAATTACTTGGGGGAGGCTACATGATCTTACAAAGCCTTCGACAGGTAAAGTATGCCCACTATGAGATAGCAAAGAATCATCTATTGTCCGTTTAAATTTCAGATTACTAAATATTGTCATTTTTTACGATGAGTTGTATGCAAAAATGAGTAAAAAATGAACAAAATAAAATTTAATCATCGTTTTAAATGGCATTTATACACCACATGTCATTCAGGATTTTAAAATGTGTGTATGATATACGTGGTATAATGGGAATTTTATCAGTAAATATCATCGCTTTATAACTGCATCACATTTTAAATTAATATTGGTTTCTATATGTGTAAGTAAATGCGTTTACAATTTTTTTTTTTTGCTATTTATTCAATACCTATTTATTATTTTTGCATAGTCACTCTTGCAGAATGAAGTTACACGAACTCATTGAAATCAACGACCGCGTTGCTCTTCAATGGATCCCGAGCCACTGTGTTGTTTTTGGAAATGAGCAGGCAGACAGACTTGTGAGAGCTTGTTCCCTTAATGATCCAGCCAAATCCCCCTTAGCCTTTGCGTAACACCAAAGCTGAAATCCTCAGTAAAATAAAGTATGACAGAGTTGAGATGCGGCTATGGACAGGCAATAGAAAACTCTACTTGATGGGAACAATAAAATCCCTGGCTCCTTCTACGAGCTGTTGGTGTCTCTTGTTTCCAGGTGACAAATGGACATGACTATCTACAAGGCCATCCTCATCGAATAAGTGCAATGGACTCTGCTCGTTGTCCATTGTGCAATCATGATGATATAGATGCTGCTCACCTCAAGAACTTCCCTAAAGTTTTAATGTTTATGACTGACAACTCTTTTGAGGCTACAAAGTCACTTTATTCTTGTTTTTATTCTTGTTCCTCTTTTTACTGAGCTGCTCGTTGAATAATGGCAGATATGCCGAAGGCGGGCATATCTGCCATTGGCTTAGGAAAAATAATGTGTAATATTTTTAAAGTTTTATATGTGTGTGTGTGTGATATATTTTTACAAATGGTATTATACACATGATTTACATATAAGACATAATCTTAAGGTGCATTATTAATAAAAAAATTCTGAAAACATTGAAATTCATCTGTAGTTTTCAGTATAAGCTATGCAGTTATACACTGATAGATAACTACTTCAAAATCAGAATTAATGTCTTATGATCTCTATGGTAAAAAAAACTTAAATATTTCAGTTTTACAGCGTCCTAATATGTTAAAATACTCTACACAAGATGAATTGCTATTTATTATTTGCAAAATACTTTTCGGCTATATTACACACACAATATAAATATTTATTTTGATATATTTACAAATATGAAATATATACAATTTTGCTTTCATTTAATATTTTCTCCACTTACATGTTCAAAAAATTTTAATATACTTGATTTTACTATTATTTAAATCATAAATTTAAATTATCTCTAGGCACAAAATATTTTTTTCAAGTTACAATCAAATATGAACATTTGCGCGGAAAAATCTGAATATCATATAGATGAACTTTGTTACATAAGTACTTGAGCTTGTGTTTATATGTAGGCACTAGAAAATCAATAATTTTTGAATTTATATAATTTGAAATTATATATAATTCAAAATATATTATATTCAAAATATAACAAAAAATATAACAGATACACTATGTAAGTAAAATATATAATTTAAAGTAAACTGAAAGTGAAATCCTCTTTAATTTGAGTGCATTTTAATTTTTTCTCATTAGAGATTAATTGAATATAAATATTTACACAAGCATACCTAAATCACATTCTAATCAAGCAATAAACCTGCTATTATTACTGAGTATACATACATTTATATAGCACTCATATAATCATTTGAGCTCGCATTTTGAAGAAAAAAATAAACATATATGAAATACAAATATTATAGAAATTATAAACATAGTATTTTATTTATTTTATGCTGCACATCATTAAGTTTATTAAAACTGGTATGATACATTTTTATTGCATACATTAATGCATTTATTAGAAACAATTGATTCAAAATCTTAACCATAAGGTTAAGATTTTAACTATAGGGTTCAGATCTTAACTTTATGAATAAGATTTTATGATTCATCACAATACAGTATATTTTCATTATGTTCTTCCTGAATATTTTATGTCTGTTCTTTTAAAATGTAGCAATAGTTTTCAATCAACGCAAACAATATTGTCTCATATTAAAATATTTTTTAAATGTCAAGAAACTGGCATGGAAATACGAAATTTTTAAAATTTGAACCAACATAGAATTTTAATTTGTTGTTTATCAATTACTAACACTTCAAATTAAATTTCAGTCAGAAATATTCTTTCCAAAATCTTTGAAATTTTATTTTTTTAATTTGCCCTTAATTTTTTTAATAACAAAATCAGTGTGAAAATTTTCATAACATTTTCAACCAAATTTCATTTTATTGAAATTTAATCAACATTAATTGATAATTTCTCGGTCTTAAATTTGGTAAGGAAAATATTAATATACTTTTACAATAGTACATTAAAAAATTTTCTAAATTTACTTTCCCTTGTGCTAAAACTTGGAAAAGCATTTATGTTTGCTCAAAGTAAGAACGTTGAAGTTAAATCTGAATTTGTTTTCAGAATAATACAATTTTTAAATTAGTACTTTGAGAATACAAAAGCAAATATTTTTCTCAGATTTCTTAGTTCTGTCATACGGTTATGATATTTATTTTTAAGCTGTAAAACCAATATTTATTGAAGTTTTGAAATTTAAAAACAATTATCATAAATTGAATGGAATATTTATTTAATAACACTCTGACAAAACTAAATCTTAGTGAAAGCAAAGAGTCTGACATGTCAAAGGAATTTGACATCAATGATAATAAATTTTTCTTGATAATATTACCTATAATGAGATATATCTATTCTAAACTGAATAGATTAATCAGATCATAGAGTAAATACAAATAATGAAAAGTGTGCAGAAATTAATTAATCTAACTATTTGACAGTCAATCATACCTAGGAGAATAACGACAATGGAAAATATCTAGGAAAAGATACAATAACTTTTTAAAGAGAGTCTAACTTTCACTACTGAAATTTTAATGTATAATACTAACAATTTGATGCGCACAATCAAAAAAGTGAATGCGAGAAACAAACAAATATCTAATTTTAATTACGATGTTCATGATACAAAATTTTCTGGGAAAATTGTTCAGATAATACCTCACGCGAGTTGTAGATTGAAAATAAATTTTAAGAAAAGATTCACACAATCTTCCTTCGTTAATCTGAAGTTCACTCCTATTTTTCACTAAATTTTTTAGTTCATGTAACACAAAAATATTAAATTGCAAGTTATTATGAAATCACAGTTACTTTCAAAAAAAAGGATTAATTTTAAATATTTTTAAATAATTTTTTAACAGGATTAATTTTAAATATTATTTAAAATTATTCATGTTAAAAAAATATTTAAAAATATTATTTAAAAATAATGAGATTAAATCTGTGTGTTTGTGTATTTAATTCATTAAAGAGATTGAAAAAATACGAGCGAAGCGTTCAATAAAGTTGTCTTTTGGCTTTACTTATAATTTATACTTTCACGCACTTTATTAATAAATTTCCTTATAAGCATTCATTCGTTATTCAGAAAAACGAATGGTTTTTAAAATAATATTCAAAGCCCATTTCACAAATACAAAATATCTATTTGTAATGTATTTGTATATTTGTAATGTAATATCTATTTGTATATTTTTTTATTTGCCTGTTTTTAAAATTCACAGAATTATATTTATTGTCAGAAATCAATCAGATTAATATCACACAGTAAACAAAAATCCCTTATTACTTCTATATGAATAAACTGAAATTTAAATGTCTGGAAATTTTTCCTTTTTATATTAAACACATTCAGTGTAATATGTAAATTGTACACAATAGTTTCTATTTTTATAATTTTTCTATACTTTTACTTCATTCCAATTTTTATGAAATTAATAAATCAGTATATATTAATATATTTTATTTTTTAAATATGTATATTAATATGTTGAAAAAATAGATTAGCGCTTTTTATTTCGTAGCAACCATTAATTTATATTATTTTATATAAGAATTAAATTTTTACTTATTTTTCATTGATCTTCATTTGAATATATTTTTGTTGTCATATGCTGTGAAGTTGTTTAACCTATCAAAATTTTGTCATTTTCACTGTATTCGGAAACTTCATTTACACTAAAACGGATAAAGCATCTTATTTTTTTTTTTGAAGATTTAAAGTATTTTATTAAAAATGATGTATTAATAATAACCTGAATTTAATAATGAATGCGAAATTAAATTTAAAATAATTTCGAAGGTGAGAATTCGAGAAATATTTGATTAACCAAGTCTTGCCACCATGAGAAATGCTTTCTAATTATTAGTTCACAAAAATTAAAATTATTTCAGTCGTAAAACTGAAAATTAAGTAGTGCAAAAAAATAAAATAAGGTACAATAATTATTTGTGAAATATTATTTTAAATATTCAAAAAAGCAATATTACGAATAATAATTCATCAGTTATATATATTAAAAGAGTATTATGAAAAAAAATTTATTAACTGATTTTACAAAATAATTCATGCAAATATCCTTATTTTTGCTTTTACAAGGGCAAACTCAAAAATTCTCTTCCTTTAAACTTATATTTTATATTTTAAGTTCATAAAATAACTTAACGCGATTATCACTGTTTTTGAACCATGATTCTACCATTTCCAAATTATCACCCATTTGATTTGCTCAGCTTCTTACTATTTATCTGGTAGCCATTCAATGAAGGGACAATGCTCTAGCCAAGGAAGAAGTTCTCTAACATTAACTGAATCCACAACTAAGTATAAATTTCCTATAGTTTTTCAAAGTTTAAGAACAATATACTTTAAGCCAGTAAATATTCATTGCTGGCTGATGGAAATATGTGGACAGTCATGCAGGTATATAAAAATCCTCTTCAAGTAATATATAAAATCGGTCATATTAAAATTCAAAATGAAGAAAACAGTGAGCAATTTCTTTCACAAATTTTGAGGAAGTTATACTTAAAAATCAAAACATTTCTCTTATAGAGTAATTTTTCCAACCAATACCTCATTCATAGTCAAATTTTAATCATTCAATTGCAAATAACATAATAAGGAATATCAGAGTATATTTTATTCAATTCTAAAAAAAAAAAATAAAAATCATTGCTAGTTATATTTTTTGTTGAAAAATATTCCCACTTATAAAGTTAGTAAATGTTTATATACATTTTGAACTTTTATTAGCTTTATGATAATATGCTTGCCATTGTGGATCACTTAAGAAGATGCAATCACATTAATTGATGTATTATTATATATCAAAATGTTCCATTATCTATTAAAATACGAGAATTTAAACTTTTAATAGATTTGATAACAAAAAGCTAAAATCAATCTGCAGGAAAACTATAATAAT
The DNA here is from genome assembly GCA_030067965.1 of Latrodectus elegans. Classification (NCBI taxonomy): domain Eukaryota; kingdom Metazoa; phylum Arthropoda; class Arachnida; order Araneae; family Theridiidae; genus Latrodectus; species Latrodectus elegans. The sequence continues at coordinate 36,109,960 of CM057811.1, read as the reverse complement.
GTAAGGAATATAACAATATATTTTTTTATAATTTAGAAACATTGATAACGCATTTCACTTCATTAATAAAAACTTATGAAAATTTAATATATTCTGATGCTCCCTTTAACATAATATTTTAAAATATATGAAACGTGATATTTATTAACTTTGCTCTTAAAATACTTTTATTATGTGTTGATTAATATCTGGGGTTTGTAATTTTTCCAAGTTAATTTTTCTCATGTTATTTTACTTTGAGTGCAACATTAAAAATATCTTATATCAATTCTCATTATAAAATTATCATCGCAACTTATGTCTTATAAAATAACAAAATATTTAAAAAATTCTCAAACTGAAATTAAAATTATGACATTAATTTAATGCTTCTTATTTAACACTTCTTAATTTAATTATGAGATGCAATAAGTGCTTTTAAGTAAAATTTCAACATTAAAGTTTTAATATTAGTTAAAGTTTAATATTCAAAAGTGCAAATTAATATTTCAATTGTTATTCTGATTTTATATTTTACTATTATTATTATTATTACACACACTCTAATTCATATAATGCAATTATTAAAGTCAATTTATACAAAAATTGTGTAACTAATACAATTTTTAAATACAAATTTCAGGTTAGTTACATTATGTACAAGTAATATTACTGTACGATCTTATAGTAATTTTTAATGAATATAATATTTATAGTATTCATTGGTAACTGCCAAAGATTTTTTTAAGTTTCTGTACTTACAAATTTCAAATTTATATTCGGAAATATTTTAGGCCAAAAAGTGCTTCCACAAAATGTTTATTATGAAATTATTTCCGTATATAACAGAAAAGTAATTATTGGTTTTATATTGAATACGTTCCTCTTATTTGAATATTTTATGTCATTTTTCATAATCATAAAATTAAAATATAAAGATTTCGTAAGATTTTGACAGAATTGAAATTAAATAAAACCCTTTACAAAACATTCAAAAGAAAATGCGATTTATTTCCTGCCCTTATGCATTCATTTTATCTTCAATCAGTTTCCTAATTCTTTAAAAATCGTATTTTCAAATGTATGTAACTAAAAATTACTAGAAAATATTTTCTTCAAAATTTTAAAATTCCTACCAGTTTTCATTTTTAAAATAGCTTTCTGTAAATAGCTTTTTCAAAATAGTTTCCTGTTAAATAGCTTTCTCCTGGGAAAAAGCTCAGCTGTAATGTATTTTCTTTTCGAAAAATCAGAAATTAACTGTTCAAATATTTACATGCTAATTAATTTAACTTTAATATTATATGTTGCAAATCACATTGTAGGTCAAAAATATGACATCAATGCTTATTTTAATTTCATTGTAACTTTAACTAAGCTAACACAGAAGCATGTTTACTTGTCTAAAAATTACATAACATGCATTATTATGAAATTATTATTTTGTTAACAACAAATTTTTAATTTTTCCAGGTCTTATCAATGAATATAAAAGAAATTAAATTAATCCCATAAATTATCAAAGAGACATCATTCAAATGGTTTAAGTATTTATATTTAAAGAATATAAAATATTTTGAACTAAAATATTTCATACTAAAATATTTTGAACCATTTAGTTTCGAAATCATATTAAATGTTTTGACTTTCTTTAAGTAGCGGAATTAGTTTTTGAGAAACTTTTATAGGAAGAAAAAGCTGATTTATTAAATTATTTAAAAAAGAATTCGTCTCTTCTTATAAATTAATGTTTTAGCTAAGTACATACTTTAATTAAATTTTAGATTTGTATAAACGCTTCTTTAAAAGAAAGAAAGCTTTTCAGATCTATTTGAAATAGGAATTACCTAGCATGTTAATATTTGTGCCAAATATTTTCACTCTTAGAAGCTCATTACGGTATACCTATATTATTTTCAACCGAAATAACTATTAGAAAAAATAAACTACAAATTTGTGATTCAAATCAATTCATATTTGATTCAAGTACAAATTAATTCAGATTGTTAATAAAATTATAACAATTTGAAAATCAGAGGAAAATGTTTCTATTAATTTATTTTCAGCTAGATGGCTCACTTCAATTAATAAATGTTTTTGCTCTTCAAAGTAAATATCATTTAAAAAATTATTTATGTTCTAAAATATGTTTTTTCGTCACATATACAATAAAGTCTCATCTGAAATCAAATTAGTTAAAATATTAAATTTATTTTCAATAATTTAATTTTAATTTTAAAACACGACAAGAAAACTTAGTACTTTTATTAAACTGAGTCAAACTACTTTCACTTTTAGTTTGTTTTAGAAACTCATTGTTATCCTATATCATTTCTGTATTAGTGTCAATTTATTAAGAATCTGAGAGAGAATTTTAACTTAATATTCGTTATTAGCTTGAATATTTACTAAACTAAACTCTGTGGTACGACAGCTCATGTGGACCAAGGTCTACAGTGCCTATCTCTGTTTTCCTCACCGATTGCTCCTGGTATGAGAAGCATATGTCCCGATTAGGTGGTCAGCCTGGTGCGAAACCATCAGTGTCTAGTTTTCAAGCATGCTTGGTACTCAGTTTAGCGACCCATTTACGGGATGAAAAGTTGAGCTGAATATTTACTGCATGCAAGTATTTGTTGTAGCTTCTTAAAATTAAAACTTAACGTTGATTCAGAGACTCAAGATGCAGAGGACACCAAAACTCTGTGAATGATTGGATAAAGCAACATCTTGATTATTAAGAAATATATTAAGCTTGAAGACAAACCAAAGCTTGGACAAATTTTTATTACCTATAGAATAATAGATTATCGCTAACACAGGTAAACAAACTTAAATTTAATTAAATTTAAAGAAATACTAATCAACATTTCCACCAATTGGGGATTTTTAAATGCTTCTATAACGTTTCTTTGAGCTGATAGGAGTTCAATAAAAAAGAGTGCAGTTTTACAACAATGGCTTATCATCCGCCAATTTCACAAATTGGTTCATTGGTAGGTGTCCTGTCCACGGAGATAACTAAATTTGACTATAAGCGTGCAGAACACAGCTGGCTATCTCTTTGATGTTTTCCAAGCATTAACTCTTTTCTATGTCGAGCAAGGGGAACTCCTTGAGCTGAGCCAAAGATCTTAAAATGACAAGGCTGTCAAAAATATGTTTTGTTGTTAGTTGAATATTCTCGTAATTAATGTAGAGACTATAGTTTATGTTGCCATCTCTCTGTGTCTTCATATCTTGATAGTGACCGATTTTAAGGCGAGTGACAGATTTAGTAAGGTCTTTACTTACGTTTATTTCACAATTCTGAGAGTTTTTTTAATGGTGTTTTCTCTTAGACGGTATCCTGCGATTACATTCCCGCTTTCGAGCCTGACTTTGAAGGTATTTTCGTCATTAAGTTTTCTCCATTCCTTGAGAAGTAATTCATTTATTGCAAAATATAACTGTGATTGTGAATGAGAAAAGGGTTTTATTCTAAAGACTACAATTCATTCTCACAGCTAGATATATAACAGTGGTCAGCTGAAAGTGCGCACCGTTATATAAATCCAAATGATCAAAATAAAACTTCATATAGCACAAAAAATTAAGTTTTTACCTAATACTCAATCCACAGTTCATATCTATACCTATGAATATCGTTCAACTGACTGAAGATAGGTTTTTTTTCTTGGAGATTATAGCTTAATTATTTGAATGAGAAAAGTTTCTAAATGTACAAATGTTTGTATATATATTCATGTATGAGAATTATGCTTCAAAATTTCACACACGTTTAAAACACAATTTAAAAGAATTTTGATAATCACAATTACATATACCTAGACAAGGAATTTATTTACACATCAAATTACATAACAAATCCATTCAAACATTTACTTTTAATGGAATCAATTTAAATTAAATATAATCAATTTATAATTAATTATAAAATACCATTGACTTTAGAAAATCAAATTAAAGTTTTAATTAATGAAAAGGCAAGCCATAGTATAATGGTCCATTTATACTTATGGCATGGCACACTGCTCATTAAGCTTCTAGCATCACTATATATATATATATATATATATATATATATATATTTAGTGATTCTAGAAGATCAGTGAACAGTATGTGTATATATATTTAATATATATATATATATATCTGAGCAGTATATATATATGTATGATATGTATGTATGTATAATGAAGGCATTATTCATTGTATCACGAAACGTGTTGAGTAAGAGTTCTGTAGGAATTATCAATGTAAATATTGTAACATTAATTATCATATACATAAATTATTACAGCAAGCAGACTAATTTGATATATTAACTAAAAAGTAATTAATATTTTTAGATTACTTCAGAATATTAATTGTGCTAATTATACTTGAATCAAACTGGCATTCTGATTGGTCATTTTCCGACATGAAAATAAACATTAGCTATCCACATATTTCGATACCTTATAAATTCGAAAAGTAGTACACGACTGAGCAAAAGAACATCAGATGTATTTAAAAAGCACACTCAAATATAAAAAAACTATCAAGTGAATTCCGCAATAAAAATGTCAAATATATATATATATTTAATATGGAATTGAAATCATTGTTAACAAAAAAATTACATGCATTTTTGCAGGATATATTATTTATTTATAAGTTATCTGCAATAGTTATATGTGATATATTTTGTTAATTTTTTTGTTAGTGATAATTCATTAACTATAATCACTAATAATTTCATTTCGTTTCTGGAGACATTATTTCATTTTTCCCCTACTGCTGTTAGTCTACTTTGGTAATGAAGAGTCTAGAGTTGATTCTCAGTTTTGAAAATCTAGGGATAAATCTTTGCTTTTTGCTTAGTAGGGAAATAATTTTAGATTTCCTCTCTTTCAAAATATGAAAATCAGTTTTTCATGAAAAGTCCTCGCAGAAATCTATACGCATAAAGGATGTTCAAATTCCTCACAATAATCTTCTTCAGTTTCATTGTCACTATGGCTGTTCTAAAAATATAGGAAATTAAACATCGTATTTCCTTTACTATCTATAAGATGAGCAGTTGATGTGATGCAACTTATGTAAGTTATTTCTATAAATTATATAAGTTTTTTTGAATAATTCAACAGGTGATTAAGAATTGTGCTGATTTCATTTTTAAACATTAGTTTTTACCGTTTAATAACATGATTTAACATTAATCTAAGATGAAAGAAGTCATTCTATATTTTGTGGATAACTTATGAACACATATGGAAAATCTAAATTGTAATTTTATAATATATAGACATATAACAAATTTATAATATAAAATTTCTTTTTAAAACAAATAACTATGCTATGAAATTACGGGTTTTCTGAAGCAATTAATAAAACACTCTGATCTATAATTGCAGAAAATAAAAGTATTCATGAATATAGTATTAAGTAATATTATATATTTTGTTTTATTAATATCTGAATTTCACAAAATAAATTAATAAGTATGTGCATTTATTATGTGCATTTAAGTAATTAATCACTTAAATAAGCTCGATAATCATTTATTTATTTAAAAATAATTTTAACAAAAACTATTTAGAAATTATTAATAAATCCCATTTTATCATATTATTCAGTATAGTAGAATATATTGAATAAATAGAAAGTCCTAAATTTATAAAACAAATTCGGAAACTATTTTATATAAAATTGAAAATTAAGTTCTATGAAATTATAAAATATAAACAAAATATTTATCTATTTATTTTATATATATATATATAATTTGCATTATATTAAAAGGATATTTATGCTTAAGTTTAAATCTACATAAGTACATACTTAAATTTAATTCATGTTTCAATTAAAATCCATATATTATATGATAAAGAAATTATTTTCGTGTTAATCTTTGCTAAAAGAATGTTTGAAATTATTCTGTAACTTTTTATAAATGCAGAAATTTCAAAATTAATAAGTAACTCACAAAAAATATTCGTATATAATGGCTTTTGAAAATAAATGGGATAAAATTTTCCTTAAAAACGAACTTTAATTTAAATTAAAGTTCTGTTCTGAAATTTTATTTCCTAATTTAGAGAATAATTATATAAATATGCTCAGTTTGATCATTTGCAAATAAAATTAGTACATATTAATGATAAAAAAGATTTACTGATTTATGATGTAATTACATTCATAGAATTTAAAATATCTTTTCTGTTTATTCGTACAGTAACTTAAAATGCATCTTAAAAATCTATGTTGAATGCCAAGGTAAATTTAAATTAGTCAAAAAAATTTTATTTCTATGCTCTAAAGAAAAATTTTCTTCACATTTTTATGGTGTATTAAATATTTTCAGGTGAAATTTACATATTTAATATGAAAATTCATATAATATATTGCCTTTAAAAGCTTTTAAATATATGTTTTTATAATTCATATGAGAAATATTTTTCATAATATAAATAATTTCAATAACATTATTGTCCAGTTAGAATAATGAACCAATTAATACAAACAAAAGAAAAATAAACCCATTAAATTAATTTTTTCAGTTATTTTAATAAAAAGAAGCATATAAATAGAAAATTATAGTTATCAAAATCTGATCATTTAATTGATAACAAAACCTATAATACGAGAAATATTGCAAGTTTTATTCAATGCTTCAAAGATTTATGATCAGAAAAACTTAATGAAATTTTTAATTTTTATTAAAAAATGCATAAATATATTTAAATTGTTATTTTCGACTAATGAAAATTAATTTACATAACTTCGTGTAATAAGTCACATATTTCTATTATCATATGATGCATAATTATTATACTTATATCTTTTAAGTTATGATGTATTTTACCTTATTTTAAAAATAGTTATGAATAAAAAAGGTGAAAAAAAAATATTTCAGTTATTTTTGGATACATATCATTTTAAAAATATGCCATTTTTTTAAATAGCGTTATATTTTCAAAATTTCGTGGTTAAAAGTTATGTGATAAAATTAATCTTATTACTCTTTAAGAAATATTCTTCACACGAATAATATTCTTGCAAGAATCTTAAGAATATTCTTTGCACAGCGAGAAAAAAAAAAATGTTTACCCAGCTGGCTCCGAGCGAACACCTGTCAAAAGAAGCTAGCTCAAACGCGCAGGCGAAAACTTCAAGATATACGAATGTGTATGCAACAAGTCATACCTGTTGGTTCTCTCGCTCCTCCAAAAACTAGCTGATCATTCCGAAATGATGAGGAAAAAATCTTTTTCACAACACCAGAAACAATTTCACATCACTAAAATTCCAGGAGAAATTCCATGGAGACTTGAAATATTTCCCTTTCGATTTTTTATAATATGCGATTTTTTTTTTTTAGAGCTGCAAAACAGTCGAAGTGATTTGAAAGAAGGCCAGGTATCCTTGTCTACCAATATCGTTCAAGTTACTCCAGTGCCCGGTTCCGTAAACGGTCTCCGCATGCCGATTGGATGAACGATGAGATGTGGAGGTTGCAATAAGCGCCATCTATTGGAATCCTTATCAGTTAAACTGTGACAATTGACTTTACAGCTGGAAAAATTGAGCCATAAAATTCCTTATTTGTTGCAAAAAAAGAAATCCTTCTCTTTTAAATTTTCCTTCTTCAAAGATATCATCCATGAGACACTTTCTCCATTTTCCCAAAACATTATCATCTTTAAACATTGTGGGATTTAACATATAATTTAGCTTTTTATATAAACTCGATTTTTCAATCAATAATTAAATTGTACTTAAATTATATTGGTTTATATTTCCTTGATATTTCTTAAAATACAATTCTGGAATTATTTTAAAATTATCGCACAAATATTAGAGTTTTATTAGAAAGTTGTGGGAAAATATTTTACTTTAAATACGTTACGATTTTAAGCACTCTTAATTAATTACTTCCTCTGAATATTTTTCAAGCATTAATTACTCATCTTTCGTTAATAAATTATGTATTTTATGAGGAAAATAACTACAATAGCTTGGATCAACTAAATACCTTAAAAGTTAATTGAATTAATGAGTATGTAAATGGTAAATTGCCCCTGGTTAAAATAAAATCTTCTTATAAAATATTCATTTATAATATTATTTATGATAGGAAGATATTATAATAATGAAATTTTATTATCGATAATTAAATTCGCCAAATTTAATTTTTAAAAAAATTATCAAAACTACATAATTATTATTATAAAATATTATAATTTATTACGTAATACACATAATAATTGTTTCACAACTAAATAAGGCATTTGAAAGCTTGAAGACTGGAATTTCAAAACGTGTAGCTTCTTGTTAAAAAAAATTCAAGCTCGTTTTGCCAAAAATGCAGAATTTTGGAAATATATGACACTAGATTTTTATGTAAATAAATATCAAGACGTAATAATTAATAATTACTTTTTGCTTATTATTAGTTTCAACATATTCTTAATTTTGTAAAATATACTTCCACTTATGTTTCGAAAATTTCTTTTCTTTTTTTAAATACAAATTAAAAAAGTATTTTTGTAACTTATAGATCAAAATAACTCTTTTATTTACATATTCAAAATTTAATGCTTTATCTTGAATATACATGATAGTTTTAGTTTAATGTTTACAAATTTCGGCCATTTGAACATTAACATTAATGTAAAAATGTTATGGATTATTAATAATATTCAGAAAAAAGTGAATAATTTATAATAACATGTTATAGATATTTTCAATCAAGAAAACATGCTATAAAAGTATGAATGAAACACAAGAAAAAAAACTGCAGCTAAAAACGATTTGTTTATATTCATTTGAAAATCATTATCCTAACAGAATATGTAGGAAATACAAAACTGTTGATTATTTGGTATATTTTGGCAGCATTATATAATTAAGAATTCTTAAAACTATTCTGAGATCATATATTACTGTATAATTGAGTGTTGTTTGGTTGGCGTTGAATATCCACAATGTTCTTGATTTCCATGAAAACATTTCATAGAAACGGATAGTAATCATCCCCTTTTCAGTAAAAAATTATAATCTCTTTTTTACTTATAGGTGCATTTTTAGAAAAAAATTTTTTACAAAATAAAAAATAGTTAATCTTATTTTATTTGTTAAAACCTTATGAAACTACATTCGAGTTCAAATATTGCTTAAGAAGCAGAGAAGTATTTGTAAAGACAAGTGCTTCCAACACATGTAAATATTTTCAATTGAAATCTGTTTTAAAAAGCTCAAACAATCAACTTACGCTATTCTTAGGAAGATTAGCATCACGAATATAATTATTAAAATTGAGAAAATTTGTTTCAATGTAAGAAAACAATTTGTTCCCACACATACATACATTGCACATTTTACTTGAATTTAGTTGTCCTTTATTGCAGACTATCCTCCTTTCTCTTGAGTAACAAAGAAAGGTGCTGGCAGATATTATTTCAAGAAACTTTCAGTTTTCATACATTCCTTAAATGAAACATATTCGATGCCAGTGGACGAAGATACTACATCTGAAAAAAATCAAGTGAAAAGTAAATAAATCGCCAAAATGGAGATAACTTTGTATTAAAGTGAGCTCAGATTTGAATACATTGCCTTAATAAGGTAATAATAACAATGTTAAGTACATATTGTGTGTGTGTGTGTGTGTGTGTGTGTGTGTGTGTGTGTGTGTGTGTGTGTGTGTGTGTGTGTGTGTGTGTGTGTGTGTGTGTGTGTGTGTGTGTGTGTGTGTGTGTGTGTGTGTGTGTGTGTGTGTGTGTGTGTGTAAGGGGTGCTCAAATGAAAAGGTAAGAGACGACGTAAAAATATAACAGTTAAATATCTGCATATTGCTCCATGGAAGAACGTAGCAAACACCTCGGGGTGAGATTGGAGCTGACAGGGACCGGAGCATGCACAGAAGAGAGCAGAAGCCCTTATCAAAAACGGCGTAGAAATGATGTGGTAGACCGTATGAGGACAGGATGACGTTCGCGTTGCAATTATTCGACGATTGAGGAGCAGCAAGGTGTAATCCGATTTCCGATTTCGGAAGGTGAGAAACTGTCATCTCCCCCTAAAAAGTTCAAAACTACCGTCAGCAGGAAAGGTGTTTGCTTTCCGTCTTTTTTGACATTAAGGTCAGATACTTCTAGAATTTCACGAGCACAGAAAAACCATAAATTCCGATTCGTACTTAGAGACACTCCAACTCCTACGCAGGTCAATCAAGAACAAAAGACGGCTGCTCACGAAGGTTGTGATTCTGCTCCATGATAACGCCCGTCTACACGTCTCCAGAGTCACACACATGAAACTTGCCAAGTTTGAGTGGGAGACGTTAGACCATCCGATATTCAGTCTGGACATGTCACCCTGCAATTTCCATGTGTTTGGTCCCTGAAGAAGCACCTGAAATGAAAGCGGTTCAATTTGGACGATGTACTCGAGGACGCTGTGAAGGGCTGGATCTCGTCACGGCCACAGGAATTCTGGGAACAAGGAATCTGGCGACTTGTTCATCAGTGTCAATCGTTGTGGTCAATCCTATGGTGTATATTTTGAATAAAGTCTACATTTGTATCCACATTGTCTTTTCGTACCTTTTCATTTGATCATCCCATATATTTATTAATATTTAATATTATTTTATATTCAATAATAAAAGCTTCATTTTCAAAATAACATTTTGGAATTTTATGTCATACAGCTACATGATTAACATGGATTGTGAGTCTGTATTTGTACATCTTAATTCTTTATGGTACACACACATCTGCAGTTTAGTTAAATAACCTGAAAAATAGCCTTGACATGTAAAAGAATTGTGATAAATGATTGAATGTCTGCAGAATTCACGGTATTGAACTTTTTTTTAATTTTCCAGAACACAAAAGGCCTTACATTCGATAGTTGACCAATTCGTTTGGGGAGAAAGTAAGATGTTTCTTTAAAAAAAAAGAAGAAGAAAGAGACAATGGATGTTTTACTTGAATTTAGTTGTCCTTTTATTACAGACAATCCCCTCTTTTCTTGATATTCCTTAATTTATAATAGCCAGGAAGCAACAGCAGGTGCAAATGATCATTGAAGAATGTGAAAGACAACATTTTATACGGAGTGTGTAAAGAATATGTGTGTGCATTTTACGAACATGAAAAGGCATAATAAACTAAGAAGTGTTTTTCATGAAAGGTCAGGATATTTTTCAAATTATATCAATTTTTGGAAAGCATAAATGTTTTATTATATATTTAAAATAATTTTCACTAATTTCTCCGATTTACATATTTTATCATCAGGAAAATTTGCCCATATTAAATAAATGTTAATCTTAGAAACTGAAACAATTGGGACATCACTTACACAGGAATAATAATAACGTTTATGTGGTATTATTTTTGCATGATTTTCTCAGAACTACCATCTAACGTGTTTGGGTCCAGAAGCACCTTCCATTGTTCTTTCGTTACAAACTGTCCTAAATTTGAAACGAAGAGAATACCAGATTGCATACATAAGTGTATATGTATAGAATGATTATGATTAAAATTTAAGCTTCAAAATCCACTTAAAATATAACCTCTGATCTGAATGATGTCTAATTTGAACGAAAAATTAATAAAGAAGATAGAAAATTTTGACATCAGAAAAAAAAGTTCCAAACTTTAGCAATAGATTATGCAATAATCATAATTTTAAAAAGGGTTTGATTGAAAAAGATAAATAAATCGTAAAACAACGGGCAATGTGTAAGTTAAACCAACTGTATTATACAGAGTACAAATACGTAGCTAAAAGTACAGGTGTAATATTGTTTGTTACGTAACCTCATTCATCAGGAAAAATCAATTTCTAACTCTTCTGAGGTCAGACAGCTTAAAAGGTATCAATCAAATTTGTTTTTAAATTTTATGAGGTTGGTGCGAAACATGATTTTAAAAAAAACATGTCCACTTTTGCTGTAATAAGTTGAAATCTAGAAGTAGCATATTCTCCAATTGGTTGAAGTGTATCTGTAATCACATTCAGAATATGGTGTTCAATTGCTGAATTCTATTCTACTAGTATTTTAATAGGAGTACAAAACACAACAACTTTCTGATGACCCTCATATAGAAGTCTCCTGGATTAAGGTCAAGTGATAGAGACAGACATGAAAGTAATGATAATGCTGTTAATTCAAGCCATTTCTAAAATGGTCTTTCAGAAGCTGTCTCCTTAGATATGTAATGTGTGCAGTCGTGGCATTTTGCATAAAAATGATTTCATAAACATGTTCGTGAGGTTGCAGAGCTGGATAGATGTGATTGTACAAAAGACACTCACAGGATTTATTAATAAGGGCATAAATAATAATGATACCGAAAGTACACGTCTCCTGGAAAAAATATGACCCAATGATAAATGATGCCATAAACCCGAATTACACATTGATCTTTGAGGAATAAAATTATAATGATTGATTTACAAATGGATTTTTTTTCTGCCCATAAATGACAGTCCTTTTATAGATATATTCTTTCAGGTAAAACAGGCTTCTTCTGTCTACAAAATGTTCTATGATCATTTATTGCCCACTTCTATGCGAGCAGAAAATTCTAAAGCAAAATACCCTCTTTCAGGTAGATCAGCAGGAAAAAACTTCTACTTTTAATTTTGCATGGATAGAAATGTGGATGTCATAGAATTTTATGTATTTTCAATGGAATGTCCAACATTTGGACAATATATACTGCATCGCACAGTTGAAAGTCCATGATCAATTCCTTCTGCCCTACTGAGACCATTTCTTTAAATGAATCGAATCGATTCTTTTTCTCTTTCTACTAGACTGTGCATAAAATAAATTTGTCATTTCGGAAATCTGAATCTTTTTTTTTTTCTAGAGTGATGGCATTAAAAACAACTGCAAAGGGTGTGAAGGGATATGCATCTTTTTTTGTATTCTTGAGTGCCCAGAACTCCTTCAGAATTAATGGTACAGTTACCTTTCTCTTTAAAAAAAATAACTTTACAGAGAACAATTTTACATAGTGACAGTTATGAAAAAATTTTCAGATGCCAAATAAAGAAAAGTTCTGTGTACCCGGCGCTTTTGCACCGACTATAATAAGTCAAGCACATTAAAAGTATATTTTCATTTTTATATTTTGAAGCTTAAAACACGTCATATATTTCTAAAATTTATAATTTATTTTTGCTTCAGCCATACATTTTCCTTCTTCTTAATATTTTGTTTAAATTGTTCGTCATCTTGATTATAATGGCTTTTTTATAATTTTTGAAATTTAAATTATAATCAGCTTGGGTTTTCGAGAAAAAATTTCATTAAATTTCACCATAATCTTTATTATTTATGATTAGGATTAGAATCTGAGAATTTTCAAAATTAAATTAGGACGTAATGAAACTCTTCTGCCACATACATAAGTCCTCTTTTTATTCTTTATTAAAAATGCCATGTTTGCTTAGTTTAACAATTTGCTTAAAAATGAATACTTTAACTAAATCTATAAAATTTTGAAAATAATTAAACATTACCTTACTTTGTATGTGAGTGGAAGTGAATCCAAGACCCTTTGCTTAAAAGAATGCTATCCTACCACTAGATTACAATAAGCCATGTAATAAAGAACATCTGCGTCGTTAAACTGATTCTTCAGTTGCATTTTACATTAAACTATAGATGTTGAGAAGTTATCAAAATAAATATATTGAATAATCTATAGTAAATAATTCAATCTCATTAAATCAGATCTAACAGTTGAATAGTTTTCATACCTAAATGAGATCTAACAATTGAATGGAAAAACTATTTCAATTTATATTTTTCGGAAATGCAAAATTAATAATCGAATAGTTATTTCATTCTATGATTTTTATTTGCATGAAATGAATGAATCACTATATTTTCTTTTTAAGTAAACCAATATCAATTTAATATAACAAACTTATATCAGTATAAATAAATTCAATATAAAGCTAACAAAATGATTTTTTTTCTTTATTATTATGGCAGATATGAAAACTATAATGTCAGCTGTTTTCTAAATCTATATTTATTTTTAAAAAATTTAGTAAAAAAATTCTTTAAATGGTTCCTTTCGCATAATCTATTAAAAAAAAATACCCCTAGAAAATATCTTAACTGTAACCTAAAAGTTTGAAATAAATGTTCTGCATTAACTTTCATTTCACTTTCAGCAATTCTGCTTCGTGGTATTTGATTTATTTCAAAGCACTAAAATTCTGTCTTTGAACTGCCGTAGAAACAGGTAATATAAATTTCCCCTGTGGCGAAAATTGTTTGAAATATTAGTATCTAAGAATTAAATTTCAGATAGATAAGCATTTACATATCTTATTATAACTTTCTGGGGAAAAAATGATAGTTAACAAAAAATAAATTTTTCGGATATCTTCCAGCTTTTTTTTCCCATAATGTATGAAATACAACAAAATAAAATTGAAATTATTCCGATATTCCGAATATTTTTGTTTTACAAGTAATAAAGATATTCGTTATAGTCATTGTAAGACCTACAATTATGCTGGAAAATATGCTTTAATAATTTCTAAAAAATACACTTACATTAAATATAGTATTAAGTTTTCTAAAATCAAAGCCATAATCTTAAATGATCCTCTTATGATTACGAACGCAATCCTTTATACAAAAAAACAACAGAAGAAAAATGATGATTTTGCTTTGTATTCAGTTAAAAGGGTATTAAGCAGATACCAAAGAAAAAATAAATAGGAATATATCTTATTTGAGAAGAAAATTAAATCTGAAATGAAACAAAGAGTGTTAAAAATTACTCCTAGTCACGAATATTTATTGTATAATTAGTGTAAATGGCTTCATTTACTCTATATTCATTTATATATATTTCTTTAATATCTGAACAATTCTTTTTTAAATAAAATCAGAATAACCAATATTTAATAAAATTTATTTTGTAAATTTTCCTATCAATAATATGAAACATCAATTATTAGTTATCAGAGAAAACAATTTAAAATTCTTACTGGCATCAAAGATTATTAAGATATTAAATAAATACATTATAACAGATTTTAATAAATTCTATAGAAATCTAATCAAGAGAGTCTTTGTAAAAATACGTTTATATCAACTCTAATAATCAAATAACAGTTTTATGTTTTTATTTTATAAATACTTTCTTTTAAAAGTATTCTTCTCAAACTTTAATTTATCAGATTTAAACATTTTATTGATCAAATTAATACACGATCAGTAAAGATTAGAATGCATGTTATTATTTTACTCAATTGAAATACTTAATTTTACTTACAAAAGCTGAATAAAAGAGCCATTCAAACATATATTATTCTGATGAATCTTAATTTGATTTCTTTCATATAAAATAAACTTTCCAAAGGATAAATAAATAATTTTTAAATTATTGATTCTTGTTATTCTCAGAATTATTTTATACCTTTCATTTTACATGCACTTTAGCAAGATAAATTATTAATTCTGAATAACAAATTTATTTTAAAAAAAAAAGTTGTATTTAAATACTTAGAAAATTGCATTCTTTAATGTTATCAAACAAATAACATTATGTATGAATAATATTAAAATAATGTTACAAGCTTATTATCGATTTTGAGTGAATTGAATATTCAATTTGTATTTTTCTCCTAAGATCTAATTTTAATCATTAGGAGTTTTGAAGATAAGTAAGATTCTTTATTCTTATCAAGTTTAATTTTGAAAAAAACTTAATTGTTTTCATATTTAATAGTCACAGATGAAAAGCTTCTCTACACTTATTTATATTTTAACATCCACTTACATGTGCTTTATTAATTTTATAATAAGATTTAACATCCACAGAAATTATCATCACATTATCTATTTTATTCAAAGCTTATTGGAGAGGTTAAAAAATGCGGGGAAAAAATCTGTATTAAGTATTTGAATTTAAAACTGTCATATAAAATATTAGATAGCGGAGTAAAATTTTCTGTTAAACATTTTGCATAGTTATCCATTTTGTAAAAAATATTAATTACGGAGGTCATTTCCGGTGAGCTTTTCTATCTATATCTTAAAATTTTTCTAATTAGTTTTATTTCTATGATAATTTCTATTATAGTGTTTTCCATTTTTATTAAGTTATATAAAGCAATTAATGCATCATTTTTAAATATTTTAGTAATTAAAAATGTATCAGGTCTTTTAAAAAGAAAAAGATGTGTTCTTCAAGAGATCTGATTCATTTTTAAATGAAAACAAAATGTGATCATAAGCTATTTCAAAAATGGTCGGTCTAATAGTGACATTTCCAGCAAATTGAAATATGCAAATTTAATAAAGGCTTACAAACTTTTCAAGTGCAAGGTAAGGGTGATTATCAAAATGTTTCTTAGATCTGTGACATTCTATGTCTTTAAAAACAGACAACCAATGACGGAGAAGATAGCGTCCCAAACCTCGAAGCAGTAGATCCCGGCATCGAATTCTAGTTAGGACATGAGTGTTTCTTTCTCTCTTTGTGTTTGTCTTTCTTAATCACTTTAATTTCGGGGCAAAGATAGCACATGCCCCACTATAAGAGATTCTATCACTTTGACCATCATAGAGTATAATCGGGTAAAGGCAGTCGGTCATTAGAAAAAAATATTTTCAAAAACAATACGATAATTTCCGATGCCATAAAATTCCTTTTCAGTATCATGGAATAACCCCACTCAAATAATGGTCTCCATCCAAAAATAATACATGTAGAATAAAACATACTAATTCATAATTAAATTCAACAAATAAAACCATAAAATGGTGGTGCATAAATTAGTTTAAAATTTTAACAAACAATTTTCTCAATTCTAAAATATAATTTTTTTTAAACTACTTAGAAAATAAGGAAAATGTAATTCTATTTTAATAATGAAATTTTTTAAATAAAGTGATGAATAACAGAAACCGTTAATTATTGAGTAAATATAAAAATAAGTTTTCTGGAAGAAGAAAACGAATTGCTTTGCAAAATAAAATTTAAATTTTCAAAAATTACCGATGTAAATTATTTGGTATATACGAAGAAATGAACTTATTTTGTTTAATAAGAGAATTTGTTTTAATCATTTTAGTTTCATGCGTACTAGTTGTTCAAATTTGCTAATTGCAAAAATTAATTAAAATTAATTAATAAAGGAGTAATCAAGAGATATTCTCGACAATGTGTAAAAACGTTTTGAAGAATCTTATTTAAAAGAAGCTATAACTAACTAAAAAGTAAATACCTTGCAAAACTTACACTCAATCTAAAAAGCTGACATAAAATAATATTTAGTTGATCAAATATTTTAAGATAGATTCAAAATTATATAATTAAACTAACCAATGCAGTTTTGTAGTAAATTTTTTTTAACTCAATTGCTGTTTTATTAAATAAATAACTTTAAATTATGATTTTTTCAATAAATATTTTTTGGATGTTTGATAATTTTTTGGTAATTATAATTTATGAAAAAATAACTAAATTACTCTGTTTATTTAATGTCTGGTGTTACATTGTTAATTAAATGTTTTGTTGAAAATTAATACATGTATCAGAAAAAAAAAAGGTTCAAAATGTTTAAAGAGATTTTATTTTAAAAATCCGAAAGTTTCTGCGAAAACCTAAAAGTCATATTTCCACGATACCCAATTCAGGAAAGTATTCTTAATTTAGTATAAAAAAGTTTTATAATATATTAAAAACACATATAAATGCTCGATTTAGGTTTTGATGAGGGTATGTGTTTGCTGTTTGTAAGTCAAGAAACTCTTTCCTGAAATTTTGTAACTTCAATCAATCCCAGGAAACTATTAAGTTCTAAAATCTCACTAAATTTAGGAAAAATATGTAACTAGAAAAGCACTAAGCCAACTGTCAAATTTACTAAAATTTTAAGTTTTAATAATCTAATCCAGTAAGTCATTAGATTGCAAAAAACTAATCAAAAGAAAGAAAAAATGTATAGGAGAAAAATAACTATCAAATTTAGATCAATTCCATTTAATCTACAACAAATTTCATGAGATTATTGTATACCGTATTATCAAGTGTAAAAAGTCAAGAATACTTATATTGAGATTAATAATTTCGCTTCCAGTCAGGACATGCGCAATAAAAACCTACGATATCTACAACCTAACCCATAAAAATTAATTTCTTTGGATATTTTCATCTTTTCACGTTGTTTATTATAAAATATTAAATTGTAGTTGTCATGAGAATGCTATTAATGACAAATATCATCATTAGATGATATTATCTAATTGAGAATATTCATTAGCTTATTTTGAGAAACAGTACAGACGTCATCTATATTTAAAGGGAAAAAACATTGAACGTTATTTTTTACGTTTTCAATCTTACGCTTATCCATTTTGTACATGTACAGTTAACAACGCATTTATATAAATAGAGTGATAATTAATTAATAAATAGAACCAAAAAATGTTCCGATATTTAAATAATGCCACTTGTTTTTTTTAAGAAGCGCAATATATTCTTCATCTTATCCTCTTAGTAAGATTTTCTTTCACACTGCACATAAAAATGAAGGCTTCTAATATAAAGAAAGCTATCGCTCCTTAATCCATAACTTTGGGCTCATAAATTTGAATTAGATACTGACGCAATTATATGATGTAATATTTAATTACTTAATCAGAAAATAATAAATAATTATGTTTACATCAAAACAACGAGAATATTTTTTATATGGTTGCATTCAAATTATATTAATAATTTGTTCTGAAATACGAAAGCAAAGATTATAAACTTTATTTCTAGTTCTTTGAAAAGGATTTCAAAAGTCAATAATAAAATGAAAGATTTGATAAATCCATCAATCATGAAATAATCAGCAATTACGTTTATTAAAAAATTAGCAAAAAATAGTTGCAATAAGATTTCATACAAATTGCATGATTATTTTTCAACAGTACGAATGCAGAAATTGTACAATAAAGATGTTTCTAATCTTTAAACATTAATTTAATAATCAAACATATAAACGAATTTCAACAGAGTTAAAAATGTGACTCTATATAATTTTTAATTATTTTAATAAAATTAAAAAATATTATTTTATATTTAACTTTATTTACAAAGTTTTTGTCTTGAACTAAAATTGAAAATTTTGCAACATTGTGTTTAAAAAATTTTATTATGTAAATTTGCACATTTTAGGTACACTTTTCTTTATCTATTGATTATCATTCGAATAAATTCCTGTGAGACATATTGTATCTTCTGAGATATCATAGTCCAATAGTTTACTCTTTTGTGAGCAGTTTGAACACCTAAAAAATTTAAAAATGAGGTAATGCATCCTCAGAAAATATAATGAACTCAATAAAAGTACAATACTTTAAAGAGTACTATAAAATATTTGACTTTTAATATCACAACATATTAAAAATATAATTTTTGTAATTAATTAGAAATTATAGGGAAAAATATAGAGAAAGATAAAATAATACTCTCTTTTCCAATTTTATTATAACCCTCAACATCTCACCTTATAAAGTTCTCAAATTAGGACGATACAATCTTAATTTAAAAAAATTCAGTAATTTATGACTTGATTGTTTTGTTTATACAACACGCTTTTTTGAAACTATGTAATTTCCATCATTTCCAAGAAATTATTATTTTTTAAAAACTCACTAAATTTAGAAAAAACATGTAACTAGAAAAATAGGCTATTTTTTTTTTTTTTTTTTTTTTAATTTACTGAAAATTTCAGTTTTAAAATCTAATGCAGAAAGTTATAAAGTTTTAAGGCTCTAAATATATATTCTTTATTACTGTGAAGAGCAATGATAAGATTTGTAGCTCTGCATAGTCAGGTATAGAAAAACATTAAATATACAAGGATGAGAAGAACCAAGCAAAAAATGTTTTGGGAATTGAGAGATTAAGTCAAAATTTATGTTTTTAAAAGTCAAAATAATTTGTGATTTCTTTACTGCGCATATCAGTGATTTCTATTTGTACAAATTGCATCCATACTACATGAATAATTGCTACTTCACAAATAAAATAAGCTTAAATTATCACATGCGGTATTTATAAAAACAATAAAAGTAGTTTTTTTTTATAAAAAATCATAAAACAATAAAATTTTTAAAGAGTTTTTTGTTATATTGCATCCTTTATATATAAAATATATTTTTGTATGCTTGTTTTATTCAAGAAATAGAGGTGTTCAATCATTTTTAATTCACCCACTTTTAATAAAAAATATAAATCAAAGAACTTCACATAATTTTTACTCCTTTAACTTTATGTTCAAATTTCTTCTTGATTTTTAAAAATAGTTTGCCCTTGTGTGGTTTAGAGAATATTATTTTTCGCTATTATTTTTATTATTATTTTATTTAATGTTATTAAAATTAAAAAACGGCTTTGTATACTGTTTCCAAAACAAACACAAATTTAATCTTAATTTAAAATTACTACCAGTAGCAAATTAAAAGCAAACAACTATTAAAATTAACTTAAATAATTTTAATATTAAAAAATTTTAAAAAAACGTCTTTTATCGGAAATGCATTTTTCTTATTAGAATTTTGTGCCAGAAACTATATTTCTAAATAATAATAACACACTTCTAGTAATAGCTTCATTTTGTTTATTTTTCGTTAAAGACTGTAGTATATGATACATTATTACTATCAAATAATTTGTGTTAAGAAATTCTTTCATTTAAGCAATTAAAAAGGATTGTCTGACAACAATTCTTGACTTTGTTATTGACTTTGAAAATTTCTCAAAATCAATTTTAAAATTTTATTTTGAATACAAATTTTCTATCATTAAAATTCATAATAGGCATTATCATATCTATTTATTTCAAAATATCTGTAATTTTTATTTTTAGCAAGATATCTAGTAAAATAAACTTTATTTTAAATTACGTCGAACAAACTATACTGGTGAGCAAAATATAAGCAAATGGTGGGGGTTTTCTTTAATAACCCCACAAGAAATCCTCTGAGAGACATAATATTTTAAAAATGAAAAACAGCATTTTGCAATTAAATGATGACGAAAGCATAGTTGCGCAAAAATAAATACAATACATACTATACGGAATCAAATAAAAAAGACTTTACTGAATTTTTATAATTGCCTGTCCTGGGGGAAAAACAGATCAGATGTTTCTTAGTATGGCATATGAACTCCCCGTACAAAATTACTACTTCGCACCATCTCTACATACTCAGCACCAGATTGTCAAACAAATATTCATACACGAGTAACAATTCTTCATACACGAGTAACAATTCTTCATACACGAGTAACAATTCTTCATACACGAGTAACAATTCTTCATACACGAGTAACAATTCAATTAGCATCAGTTTCTGTTGTTGGGTGCTCCTTGGAGGATGAAATCATGTTACAACTCGTCCCCCTCAGCATCCCACTTATGATCTATGGGATTTAAATCAGTGGAGTATGATACCTGCTCATTCAAATATCGTTCTTTTTAATAGCTTCTGGCTAGCTGGAATTCGATGGAGCTGTGCATTGTCCTTTATAAAACAAAGACTACTCCAATGATGCCTCCAACACAAATGGTGACAGATCACTTCCTTTCAGTAGCGATCTCCAGTTATTGAACACTTGTCAAAAAAACGGAACTCATTCCATCTAATCAGAATAATACCTTCTCGGACTACAACTCCAGATCCAACAAAAATGTCCCTTTCCGTGTTGTTACTAGGAAGAAATTGCTTTCCGACTTTTCTCTAAATCTACTGTCGTTTAAAATTGCTTATAGGAATGATTCTACCATCAATTGTACAGAGGACATAACTTCATTTATGAGGTGTTTAGCTTTTGTGTTACTTGTACCAATCCAAACTGGAAGCCGATTGCCAACTTTCAAACAGATGCAGCGTTCAGACGGTGGGCAAATAAGCAACTTTTGTGATGGCGTGGGGAAACAGTTGTTGTTCTTGCACCAGCATGCTTCCCTGTACCTAACCCTGAGTCGGTCTCTCTAATTAGATAGAAGTAACTCTCTCATTCTAACTCTACCAATTAGATAGAAGACGCCGGGTGAAATCTTCATGGTTTTGAAGCAAGGACCATGCAGAAGAAATCAATACATGGCCTGTTACCTCCTGATGTATAATTTCATTTGAAAAACATTGCGACCACACCCAGTTTTAAAGTTCCCCAGGCGCCTTCAGCGAACGCAGTGGATCTTCAGTTAAGTCAGCATTCGAATTCAGTATCTTCCGATAATGAGAACGATGTCCTAACACACCATGTGGCAGTTGCTCATGTGGAGATAGTAAATCACACAACAGAGTTGACGTTCTTACGCATTATAATCCACATTTGCTGTGCAATGATTCTTGATGAATAGTTTTGTACTTTGCTCATCTGCACAATAATAAGTAGATCATCTATTACAATTGTTTATCTAGAAAGGCCACCTCCAATGTTTTAATAGTTATTTCTATGATATGGAAGGCTGTTTAATTAAATGAAACGATACTTCTGTTGATTCCGAATTCTTCAGTTACTCTGATCACCCTACATGCATGTGTCAGCTTTCCGATAATCCTTTTACTTACTTCTAGGCCCTTGTTAATAACTTCTAGCCATACTTCATTAAAGAACTCGCTGTACTTGTAGCTAATGTCTTAAATAACGTTTTCGTCCTTACTGTTGTTGTAGTTTTGATTTTCGTGCGCCGACCCCACGTTTACGTCACCTGTTACGTTTTTCACCAGATACTTGCCTAAACATGTTCTTTCTACTGAATTGCATGTTCACCGTATTGATCGCAAAAACCCCTTTTTAGCAATATCATGCCTATCTACTTAAAATTTATATATTTATTTAAGTTTTGCATACCAATGTAATTTATATCGAAGGAAGTTAAAACATTCTGTGACAAGCAGTATTATTGTGATATTACCTTAATTGATAAACTGTAATTATTGCGAAAAACTGCAGTCAAAATTATTATGTTGCTATTTTATATTTCTTATTTCTCAAAGTTTTTTTCTACAGCAATATTTAGGTATGATTATATACAGTATAGAAATAATCTATATGAAAATCCTGTAATTGCTTTAAGTTTAGAAACTGTGTGACTTAATTTTTCTCTAAAAATATCAGATGTTTTCAATTTTTTTAAACAATAGATGCAGTTTAATGTGATATAACTTGTATAGGATAAAAACAAAATACAAATTCAACTAAAAAATGTAAAATATTTGATTTGTACCTAAATTGCAGCAATATCTGAAAACAATTTTCTTTGAAAAGAATTAAATAATTTTGTGTTAACTTGAAATTATCCATTTTTTTGAATTATTTATTTGATGAGTTTTAAGTTTCGATTAAATTAGATTTGAAGTAAGTTATAAATACTTTAACATATGCATTTGTTAAATAGTGATATTTTCCTCGAAGACTTTATACATTGTTGCTCATCCAAAGGGATAATAAAAGACTTCTGAGAATTATCATGATAAGGAAGTTCATATTCTTTAATCTGATTAAATAATTTGTTGACTTGCAAAAGACAGATTAAAAAAATAGAGTTTGGAAAGTAATACCTTGTTTTTCAATTTGAATGAAACTGGTTTTCTTTAAAAAGTGACGAAAAGAATGTGAAAAATGATTCTTAAACTTTTTGTCAAAGAAAATTTATTATTAAAACATAAATAATATCTTTTCGAAATAATTTTATAATATGAAACTTATTTATATTATTTTACATACTACTCTACAAAGAGTATAAAAAGTAAAATCTGCATAGATATTTTGTTTGGAAGTGGCTAAATATGTGCAGACCATAATAAGATGATTTGTAACACAACAAAGTTCTCTCAGAATGTAAATTTCAATTACTTTGCTTTAAAAATTATTGTGTCTAAAATAAAAAATATTAGAAAGTTACTTAGCATCCTGCATAGTTTATAATAGTAATACACGTGCATGAATATCGTTAATGAAGATCAAAAGTTATGAATATTTGCAGGTGATTTTTACCATCATTTTCATTTAGAAATATGCTAACACAAATTTTATTCAAAAGTCGAAATGTATGTATAGAAGTCAAATATATGTTTCGAAAAAGTTCAAAATAATAGATCGCATTAATTTTAGTTTCTGTTGATTTTAATTATGATGTTTGATAATAATTATTTTGTAATTCTTGTCAAACATAATTAATTTTGAAGTATTGGCTAAAATTTATTCATGAATTTTTCCTTTTTGTATTTTTTTTCTTTTTCTATTAAATCGATTTCACTGATCAATAATATATAATTGTATATTTCTCTATCTTAGTAGATTTTTAAGATATTTAGTTGTTTCGCATTTCGTTTCTAATGCAGTTAGCTTCGTTCTGTTGCTTAACTTTAATCTCTCATATTTAAGAACTTTTACGACTCCAGTTAAAATGTTTCATAAATAAAATAGTATGGGGAGTTTAATTGGTTAAACCAGTATATTAAAATATTTCTTTCAAGTATGAGATCTAACTCAGAAAATATGAACTGAGCAAATTTCAAGGCAATATTGATAAGGAAATACAATACATGCCAACAATACCCTTAAATGAAATGAAATCTATGTTTCTTTCTCAAAAAAAATAAAAAGGCGATTTTGCTAAAGAACTTTACTATACTTCAGCATCAAAGAAACTAATATGTCAGTAACTAATTCAAAAAACCTCATTTATGATCCAATGCTATCGTTTCTGTAGCCGGAAAATTAAATTCTAGAACAATAGATTTTGTGTTTGATTACGATTCCTTCTGTAAGTGTTCTTGATGATTTAATGCATATGCATTAAATAATTGAGGGCAAAAAATGCAACACCAATTTATTTTAAGTGATTATTGCTCTTTAGACAATTTTTATTATTTTGAATTATCATTAACTTAGAAAGAAAATTCTTCATCTACAAAAAATTCTGAATAAAAATTTAAAGTTTCAAAGAAATATCATTTTCGATTCTATGAATAATGAAATTAAGTCCACTTTTCAACATAGCCAGAGATTTAAATTTCTTCCTATTTGATATATTGGGTTTCTATGCAACAAATTTGAATATAATGCGTTTAAAATAAATCGGTGATTACAAGAAATATAAAAAAGCTCATTTTTAAATGTGAATAATCAGTAAAATGATAGTAAATACAAACATATACATTTATCTAATGATTTGATATAAACTAAAGTTGTTTTACTTTTTAAAACAAACATCATTAGATTATAAAGTAAGTACTTTCATTATAGTATCCAAACTCTAAACCTTTTCAAACTAAATTAAATTGTTACAATATCCTTTCTCTATTTATTAATTGCGAAAAAATGTATTACTTAAATAAATGTCTTTGACATAATATCTAGAAAAATTTAACTGTATTCATTCCCCAAACTTTCTCATAAACATCATCACAATTTTCAATTATTTCAGATTTTCTGTAGAAATATTTTAATAGCTGTTTAATACAGAATATTAGCTTCATCTTCAATTTTATCTTTATCGTCATTATGCTTTTAAAAACAATTTTGTTAATTAATTACTACTTGCACGTAATTAAACTTTTTTCGAATCATGGAAAGTACCTCCAGACTGCTTCTTAATGTGTTTATAAAATCTTAATGGCTGAATTATCTTTCATTTACTATTCTTTTTCGTACATTATCTCTTATCAACATCCTCAAAGATTTTTACAAATTTATCTGTATCAAAATAACTATACTATAACCTTTTACACTCTATTTTGAGTCAAAATATTCAATTTTTTTAAATTAATAGATAATAATTAAGCATTCATTTTTCCCAATTTTCTGATAAAATCTGATTTATGGGTGACTAAAAATGCTTTTCCACAGCCAACACATTTTTTTATCCCAGTTTAATGGTAATTTTAAATTTTACAATCGATTAGATAAATTTCTGTTTTTATTTTCATATCAGAACTCTCTGGTTACAAATAGATTAAATATTATATTTGATTAAAATCAAATATGAAAATTATATTTACAATGACTATCAAAATTATTAATTTTGTAAAATCAGTTTTGAATTCAAATAAAAAATCAAATTCAGGAAACTATACTATACTATGCTATATATACTATTTTATATTTATAAATACAACTTCAATTATAAAATTTCCACATAAAGTAAATTTCATGAATTCAAGCATTTTTTTCGCTCTTACGTGTTGTTATTGTTGTTACAAATCCCTTCCAGAATAGCGGAACTACACCAGGTCCATGAGCCCATGCACTCTCAGAAAATTTAGAAAAATGTGAGGGTTTCCAATTAGCTTCTCCTTTGAGAATTGAGTGCACTTAAGTAAGTGTTAAGGACTAGCCTCGTTGGAGTTGCACTTTTTACATATAGGATAATGCTTAATACGATGGTCAAAGGATAGGCAATTAATGTGTCCACTAATAAATCTACCGATTGCAGTCTGGTCAGCTCTGGAACCCACAAAGTCAATGGCTGTCCCTGGAGATTTTCACATTGTATTGGAAAACATTCATCAGTCTCGATTTTATTCTTTCTCGAATCAGATTAATTACTGAATGCATTAATTGTTAATTTAAATCAGTTTTCTGATTTTTTAAACATACATATGACTTGTATTTGAATCATTGCTTCCAATATTTTGTGCAATTCATCATTATTACAATTCATTTTAAACTATGATTAAAATAAATAACAGTTACTAATTTTTAGGAATGAACTATATTTGTGTGGAATATTACCGATTATAAAATATATCGTTATTTTAAAATATTTTGTTGTCTCAATATGACTAAGAACGAAGACCCTCCTTATTAAAAAACTTTTCTAACTAAGAAAAATAATATCATCCATTAACACTCCTATTTTATTTCCTTTTTTTTCCTTCAGTTTTATTTAATAAGAATAGTTTCTATTTAGCTATAGTTAGGATAAACTGTAACAAAGCATTTTTTTAATCCCCCGTAACCTTTCTCGCTTCTCTATCCATTTTCATTTTTAAAAGTACGAGCCAAAACAGTTCTGGAGCTAATGGATTTTCAAATCCAGATTCCAATTTGATTCTATCAAACACTCCCAACTTGTGTCGTTCCTCTAACAAGCATCTTCTCCGTGATGAGTCAAGGACGATAATTCGATATCCAGGTTGTGAGTGATTTAACACGACCACCCTTCGACTTGTTTGCCGAAGTTATTAACACATTAGAACATTTGCATTCAATAAATTGAGCTGGTTTCGCTCGGCATTTACTCGAGTTTGATGATGTGGATGGTGATTACTCAACGCTAGAAAAGGTGATCGATATAAAGGGTTTACGATTACTTCAGAATTTGATCGATATGTAAAGAATTACGATTTTTCTTCTACCTCGATGCACAAAGGGAGTAAAAAGAAGATTCAGTACTATTCGCTGACATGATTGTTTTCATGGCACAAATTTTATTCCAAATTAATAAAGTGGCTGTCGGGTGCGATCATTTTTATTTCTTTTGTCTTAAGTAATTTATTATCGATAAAAATAAACCTGTCCCCTGCTAGTCCTCATAAAGAAGCTCAAAAGTAAAAAAGAAACTAATTTAAGATAAATTTTGGAATAAGAATTTATATGGTTTTCATGCTGTATCTCAAGTTAACAAAAAATAAGAATGTAACTTATTAACCCCCCAAAAATACTTTTATTCATTTTATTTGTAAAATAGAATCTTTGGCTAAGACAACTTAATACAGTTCCCTAAAAACTTGGCATTATTTAAATAATAGTTGTTTATTATATAAATATTAATTATATCGTCAGTATTTAAATAATATTCCGCGTTTAAAGCAATAGTCTTTTACGATCTTTAAATTCTTAAACATAGTATTATATGTAATTGAATAAGTAGTGCGACGATAAAAGTATGAAAAAATGATTAATATTTTTAACGAAAACAAGAAAATTTCAAATTATTGATACTCAGTACCTTTATCCAGAGAAATATTTCAACAAACGTTAGTGATTAAATGAAAAAATAGTAATATTTTAATCAGTAAAGAGAATATAAAAATTATCTAACAAATTTATTATATTTAAATTTATTAACTATTAAAAATTTTCCTTTATTTTACATTTAGGCAAAACTTTTGAATTTTGTTATTAAATTTAAGGTATTTTTTTCATATTCATTTTTCGAAATCTTTGAGCTTCAAAACAATAACAATAGTATTTTAAACTCTCCATTTTTCATGATTACAAAGCATCTCATAAAAAACATTTTTATTTCTCTTAGACACTTATTTCACATTCTAAGATTATAATTATTAGGGAATATGAAAAGTTCTCTTTAATCATTCTGAAAAAATTAACTTTTTTGATTTAACAGAATTTTTGGTGGAGTTACTATTTTGACACCAGTCAAAATTTTTGAAGTATCTTAGGTTTCTAATCAAAAGACGTAATGCTAAAAAGAGAAAAAATTTCATTTTATTTTATTAAGAATATTCTTGTACAAAAAATGTATAAATCACTTCGAATAATGTGGTAGGTTCTTATTGTAGTATGCATAGATTATTCAGTAAATGAGTAAGAAATTTATTGTTTCATCCCTAAAATAATTTTTTGATTCTAGAATACTTCAAGGATAATAGTATTGATTTGTCATTTAAGAATAAATTTATGAAAATTCTATCGTTTGATTTATGTTAAGACAAAGTATATGAAGTATTTTAACAAAACTTATTTTACGTAGTTATGTATAGGATTATACTCTTAAACAAAAGAATTTGTATACTTCTCATGTGTTTCTTGCAAATTCCTCAGCTAGCGAGAGTACTAGGAGGTTTTGTAGGCATCCTCTTAAAAGACACTAAAATATGACACTATAAAATGCTATAAAAATCACAAAATAAAACTCTTTTTTCTCTTAGCTGATGGACTAATCATTATAAGATGCGAGTTTTAATAAATGTCAATGATACTTACTTCTTCAAGAAATAACTATTTTGTTACAATTTTGGTTATTTTTTCCTATTGTTGGAAGTCATTAAACAGAAAATGTCGTACAATAATATATTTAAAATATAGGTAAAATTTTACAATCTGGTACCCCTTTCATTCTTTGGTGACTTTTTTAGCTCCAAGATGGTCGCCAAGACGTGACTAACAAGCTAAATAATAATGTGTAATTTGTATTATTATATAATATATATCTATAATTGCATAAATAATAATAGTAATAATAAATAATAATTCTAAAATTCTCTTATGGATGAGAATGTTCAATTGAAATTAGTTCTAGATAGAAAAAAGAGGTGGAGACACGTGTCACATTAGATCACCAGAGAACATCGAAGCAGTAAGCGTATCGTTTTTGTAATCAATGCAGCATTCAGTGCGCAAACATGTGTCTACCCTTGGAATCTCAGATCTTCCGTGAAGTCAATTTTGCATGATGAACTTCCTTTTCATTCATAAAAGCTGGTCAATGTGCAGGAAATTTCTGAATGTGACTTTAATGGTCAAAGAAATGCATTCGAAGCTCTTCTTTATCATCTCCCTCAAGACACGCTTATATTTCAGTGATGAAGCTCATTTCCATTTGACAGTATTTGTCAATAAACAAAATATGCCCTACTGGGTGGTCGATAACCTATAAAAACTCCATCAGAAGTCTTTGTATTCACCACATGTCACTGTGTGATGTACAGTCTCATCAGCTGGAACTGTTGGCCCATGGTTTTTCAAGGGAAATGAAAAGACTGTCAAAGTCATTTCAAACCGTTATGTAAACATGATGAAATGATCTTTATCACAACTTGATGAAATTATCTCTATCACGACTTGATGAAATGGTCTCTATCACGACTTGAAGAAATGATCTCTATATTTTCTTATTTAAAGATATTCAAATCATTAAAATTTTATCAAAATTATAGGTATTCAAAAAATTAAGATATAAATATATTTTTACCTATAGTAAAATTTTAATAATTGAAATTTTCTTAAAAAGGACTTCCAAGCTTTTGATTTGCCACATTTTTCGATTAGATACATTCCAAACCATTTTCTGGTGATAAATGTTTTTCTAAAAATATAAAAACATTTTCACGGTATACAAATTGAGTAATTTTGATTTCAGTGGTTATAAATTGCAATATAAAAGTAAATTACAATATATTTTGATAAAAAAATGTCAAAATTTGTTTGTCTTTTTTTGGTGGTATAAATACGCATC
Source organism: Latrodectus elegans (assembly GCA_030067965.1). Lineage (NCBI taxonomy): Eukaryota > Metazoa > Arthropoda > Arachnida > Araneae > Theridiidae > Latrodectus > Latrodectus elegans. The sequence continues at coordinate 36,079,726 of CM057811.1, read as the reverse complement.
GAATATTACAGATTTGATATATAAAATTTAAACAATTTTTTGTTGGTTCGTTCATTGTATTGAATATCTAATAAATTAAATTCATTAAAAAAAAATCACAACACAAAACACTGATTCCTAGAACATACAAAACACTGATTCCTAGCAATTACAATTATTTTTCAATTGATTTTTCATATTTACACTTAATTTTAATATGTGACTTAATTCAAAATATGCAATATAATTAATCATTTATTTATAATTTTATAGATTTAAATTCTCAAAATGACTTTTGAATCTATGGCATAAATAAATAAAATTTCAATTGGAACGCCCACTCTGACTTAACCTATTATATTAAAATTTTAATTGAAGACTTCTTTTTTATATTTGACATTTTAAATTCAAATATAAACAAAACAATGACATTCTGTCCTACAACATTAAAAGTTCCAGATATACGTCGAGCAAAAATTATGTTGCTTAACTCTTTCTAAATCCCTCTTTAAATATTAGAGATACGATTATGTAGCAAAATTCTTCAATAGTTCCCAAAATATTTAACTTAATACTCATAAAAAGAATAAAAAAATATTCAATCCCATTTAAAACACAGATAATATAATTAGCCTTACTCAACACGGGTTAAGTTCTTTTTAATATTATACTAAAATATTTTATATTACTAAATTTTTAATTATCCTTAATATAATATTAAGTTTATATATATATATATATATATATATATATATATATATATATATATATATATATATATATATATATATATATACAGAGAGAGAGTATTATGCCAGTAAGTATACAAGTTTATTGATGATATTAATTGAAAAACTTTCATTGACTTAGATCTTAAAATCTCAATATCACACGGCTACATGTCCTTATACGAGATTAAAAATTTATGAAATGCGAACATGATTAATGTTTAATATTTTAATACAGATTTTTTTTCTAACGGCGATCACTGGGCAACAAGGTGGGAAACTAGTACACATTTGTCGTTACCCAGTGGGTACCTGTAAACCAAGTCAGGAAGACAAGAGTTAATAACACTCGTTATTTCACTATAAACCTCTTTATGGGTTATTACACATTCATTCATCGTTTCAGCAATAAAGACTAAGAAACACACAGAAATAGATAAACATCCAACATTCACGATTCGAACCCGTGACCAACACCTTAAGAATCAGGAACGCTAACCACTCACCCATTAGCCGAACTAAGGCTAACATAATGAATATGCAAAATTTGGAGAAAAAATTATCTTCCTTATAACATAACAAAATCTTTTCATAAAACAATGGTACAGATTATGTTACTTATGTAGAAAGAGCTTAGTTACATGTATTTAAATTACAGACTTTATCTTTATATTATATCACATAATCTTAATGATATAGTTTATATTCATTTAAGTAAAATGTGTGTGTGTGTGTGTGTGTGTGTGTGTGTGTGTGTGTGTGTGTGTGTGTGTGTGTGTGTGTGTGTGTGTGTGTGTGTGTGTGTCTATAAGACATTATTATATTATTAATAAAAATTATAATGAAATTTTGGAATTATTCATATTGTAATCTTTATATAATAATAACTGATTTAATATGCTATTTTAATAGTATTCGAAGTTATTTTTATTAAAAAATTCAATATTTTTAACTTGATTTTATGTAAATTAATTAAAAAAGGCTGTAAATTGCACATTATTACAAAAATACTTTCTATACGTAAATTTTATATACGGTAAAATTGAAAAAGATATATGCTATATAAAATTCAAATGCAATAAAATATAAATATTATTACTTTACTTAGTAATAGCATTAAAATATTTCGTTCTTATTTTTAGAGTTTTTTTTCGTAATATAATTATTAAAACATTTTACATAAATTTCATTAATTTCTTCAAAGATAATTATAATAATATGATAAAATAGTAAATTAGAGTTTTTTTCTATGGCAAAAAAACTGCCATGTGATAGATTTCTAACCAATATCCTTTTTATTATCAGATGCACAAGGAATTTTCTCCTGTAAAAAGATTGTCATTTCAAAATATATTGATAGTAAAACATCATCATTAATTTTCTTTAAGGGATCATCCTTCAAGTCTTGCCTCATAGTTCAAATCACCATAAATTATGCATAAAATAATCCCCGAAAACTGACATTTTCAGAAGAATCGTTCTTTCCTGCAAAGAAATAGGACTTTTTGCTGCAGTAAGTATCCCCAAACTCGCTACAATTTCTTTTTATTTGCTGATATTTTTAAAAGAAGACATTCTTGTTTATCTATAATCATGTAGGATTGATTTAGTTATTACTATCATTCATTACAAATATTCAGCTGCTACTACTTTCGTAACAATGTATAACGAAATTATACATTATTTGTGCTTAAAATTACTATTTAATATATCTAAATATATCAATTAAACCCAGAACCATAAAATCTACAGATTAAAAGTATATTGAATAAAAGATTTTTACAAAATGTTTGTAAAAATATCAAAATCTAGTTATATTTAACTCTAGTTATAAGTTTAGTTTTTTATTTCTTTTTATTATTAATTTTTAGAACTAGAGAAATTACAAAGAGATGTTTATTAATGTGTTGTAAAAATTTGAAAATGATTTGATACAAATTAAGTATTAAATTATGAAAAGCTTTAAAATTGACATTCCTAGATGATCTAAAGTAAATACAATAAATTTTTAGAGCTAAAGGAAATTTATTTAATCATAAAAAATGTAATACATCCAACAAAATTTAGATATAATTAGATTAGATAAAGATTAATATATAATACATTTTTATTAGTTCATAATCTTCTCATGTAAAATAAGATAGTATTTTCTTCGAAATAAATAATAATTTTTGGAAAAAAAATTATTTAAATGTGAAAAAAGACAAATAGAAATATGGAAAAAACGAACTTTTATGGTTAATTACATCTGTTTATTTCTTATGGAGTCAGCTCAATTAAATAGTTCACAGATAAATATAAATTTTCAGTTTCGTTTCGACACACAGAATTATAATCACGAAAAATAACAGATCTTATTACGTATCTTAGCAAAGAATATTTTTCTTATGTAACTTGTAAGAGAAAGTTTGAATTTCGTGTATTTTCTTTAAAATCTGTTTAGTTTAATTCTATCATATGTTAACAAGTCTAAGAGTTAGATTTTATTTGCTTTTAACCAATCTATGACTTTCCTCAAAAACAGGATGAAAGCTAAATTTTCCAGAATTATTTTTTATGTTTCTCGGAATAAATTATTTTCTGGGATATGCATGTAAATATTAAAAACTATGTTTCATGATGGAAATACGAGGGTTACTCTGAAATTTTTGAGATACGCGCAGACGAGAATTTACAAAATAAAAATAACGGTTTAATTTTAAATAATAAAGAAGACGGTTTTTACTAACTTACTTCAACTTGTTTAGCGTAGAATAAATTTTAAACAGAAGAGAAAATGGAGTTGACGCGAGAACATTTTCGCTCTATGATTTTCTACGATTTTAAAGCAGGATTAAATCAAGAAGAATGCGTTCAGTGGTTGCAATTAGCATTTGGTGATGAATCTCCAGATCGTGCTACTGTATTCAGATGGTTTAGAGAATTTCGAAGAAGTCGCAATTTTCTTCAGGATGAAGAACACACTGGAAGGCCGCCTACGGCAGTAATCCCGGATAATGTGTCTGCCAAACGAAAAATGTTAATGGGTGATAATCGCTGTACCTATCAACTGATACAGAAGGAACTTAACATTGGATCTACCGCCATACACAAAATCATTCTCATGAAGAATTACATATAAAAAATGTAGTTTGCCGTTGTGTTCCCCATAATCTAACTGAGCACCAAAAAGAGGAGCGTGACAGAATCAGTAAAGAAACTCTTAAATTGTTAAATGATGGTGGCCACCTTATGAATGGATTTTAGACCATTCATCATGTCTAAAATTGCAACAGGTGATGAAACGTACATACCGTTTTTTGACGTTCCAACACGTCAAGAAAGCAAAGTATGGGTCTTTAAAGATGATCTCATGCCGACAATGGTGAAAAAACAACGCGCACTGAAAAAAGTGATGTATGCCGTTTTCTTCAGAAGTAAGGGATTGATAAAACCATCAAGTTGGAAGGACAAAAGACAGTAACAACAAACTGGTATACCACTAAATGTCTTCCAGAAATTCTACTAGAACTGAATGTTAGGGGACTAATGCTTCACAATGACAATGCATCTTCACATACAGCCGGATTAGTAGTTAAGTTTCTTAAACAAAAACAAATTAAAGTGATCTTAAGCTAATTGGGATCCGCCGTATTCATCTGATCTAGCTATTTGCGACTTTTGGTTATTCTTTAATCTAAAAAAGAACTTACGCGGACGCTGTTTTCATTCAGAACAAGAGATTGGTGTGATATAAATGCATTTTTTTTTTCATCTATTCCAAGAAATGAATGGTTTGAGACATTTAATCTGTGGAAAATTCGTCTACAAAAGTGCATTGATGTTGGAGCAGACTACTTTGAACACACCTAAAATTTCGTAAGTATATCTTTAAAAACCTAGTTGTATCTCAAAAATTTCAGAGTGACCCTCGTATCAGTTTTAGATTTCCCTTTAATTTTATTGAACTCCAAATTGTGTAGCAAATCTTCCTTCAGTGTTCTATTTTCTTTTATAAATGGATTCCTATTTTGCAAGTCCTAACAGATGATTGCTTCTATTAAAAACATACTATTACATTATTACATTACCCAACAGGAGGATTAACTTACATTATTATCACTAGTTCTAGAAACATGATTATATGCAATTAATTTTAAAAATATTTATATTTTTTCCAAAATAAAACAAAATTGAAGTGAATTTACAACTAAGTTAATAAACTAAAGGGTAACGATTTTCATTCTTTTTTTTTAAAAAAATTAAATTAAGAAGTGACAGTAAAAAATATTTAAACTAAAGTAAGTTCTAAAACAGTAAGCCATGAAAACTATAGATTTTATTATAAATGTTTTCTTATATAATCCTTTATTAAATCACAAAAGGTAACAATTTTGAATTGCAAATTTTCTACGAAATCAATTTTAATTTTTTGAACGTTGAAGTACAGATATTCAAAAGAGATTCGTTTAATTTTCCTGTGTCACCCCCCTTCTGTCACTCATTATGCTTTTTGGAACATTTATTATAAAATTTAGCGTAAACATTATAAATCGATTTAATTTAATTCTAAAAAAATTATTTTTTTTAATTGGCTTGAAAACTTAAACTGATTGGGAAACAAAATACTTGAATAGTATTCTTTATATAAAATAGATGAATTGTGAGAAAACTGATGACTAAGGAAGAAGTTTTTAAACATGTAGAAAAATCAATGGAATTTAAAGAATTTTTCAATCATATTAGTATTAATTATATAAAATAAGGACCATATTCTCTTCGACATTCCCAGAGGCAAGATTGTTATTTTGATTTAGGAATCATGTGTAGAGACAATCAGCTAAATTATTAACAATGATGGGAACTAGTTCAGTATCCCCATATATTGGAGAACGCGGCGAATTTTTTTCGTCGCCAAGCTAACACGAGAAATTTCCCGAAGTTCGATCGAAAATAATCATTTTAGAAAATTTAGAAAGGGAAATAAATATAAATGATTGACTTACTTGATATGAAGTTTAGCTGATATGCCGACTGGTATGTTTATTTCGACATTTTGTTCGTTGTCACTAGTGTCACATTTCATTAAAAAATAAAAAAGCATGTAAAAAAATATTTTTCTAAATATATTGTAATATATTTTTCAAAATATACACTTTATAAAATTTAAAAAGAGCATGCAAAAACTATTTTTTTCAAATGTATACATTTTTTTAAATTAAAAAAAAACATGAAAAAATATTTTTTTTAAATATATACACTTTTTAAGTAAATAAAGGTAAGTAAATAGAGATAAAACTGAAAAAAATTCTATCAAGAATTCCGGGTTTTCCAACTGTTGGCCTAGAGCTTGAAAAATTAAAATACCCATCATTGGTTTCTTTAATTTTAGCTAAAATAATCTGTAAAAATTTCTCAACAACACTATGAGCATGAGACATTATGGAAATATAACAATAAATTAACAAAAATGTATAGGATAATAATAAATTAAATTAATAAGATAATAATAAATGTATATAATAAATAAACCAAATAAAAAGAAATAATGTAAAAGAAATTGTAAAAAAGAAAATTTTACGATGATTGGACGCTGGCGACAACGAAACACAACTGAGGGAAAATCCCCTAATTGCACCAACAGCAAACAAAAGACAAATGGCTTCCAATTCAAATAGAAACGCGGAACAAAGGATGTTTAGAACAATGAAAGTAGAATTAAAATTTAAATAGCTGTAAAATTTATGTAAAACACGAGAAAAGCGAATAGTGGCAACAAAAAAAAAAGATTAGTTACTAAAACTGAATTTAGCAACACAACTTTAAAAACAAAATCTGAAATCGGCAACACTACAATGTAAACAAAGGGCGCCAGATTTGGCGAGAAATCATGTATGGGGATACTGAACTTATACCTAACGATGTTATTATATTCAGCATACTCTATTGTTATATTATTTTTTGATCACGAAAAATAATTATTATCAAGTTTCTAAGAAAGCAAATATAATCTAGTTCAGATAAATCTAATGGAAAAATTAAACAATTTATTAATCATGATTAAAATTGTTGTTATTGGTGAAATTTTTAAACTAATTTATTTATGGCTTAATATTTCATATCTAACTGAATATTTGTTGCATAAACTATTCTATTTTTTTTTACATTTGCATAGGAACTCTGTTAAAGTGTATTAAGACATATTTAATAACTATATATATGAAAAATGCAGTGATTGTGAAGTATTTCTGAGAGAAAGTTTTTAAATAATGAAATAGTTTGGAATTAATTCAAAACTTAACAAATCATGATAATAACTGTAACACTACCAACAATGATTAGAATCGTCATATACTTCAAGACTGAAATGACTGCATCTAGTGGAATGTGGTAAGTAACAACTGTGACTCAAAATTGTTGAATGAATCAAAAATACCAGCAATGACCTTAAACGGTATAGTTATATTTAAAACAGTATAAATTAGCAAGTTTTTATCAAATTTTAAAGTTATTATATCTTTTGGGGATATTTTACTTATAAGTACTAGCTTTAAATATTTTTGTATCAAATGAATTAAAAGATTCATGATTTGAAACTGCCTGAAAATCTTATGTCTAGACTTTTTCATAAAGTCTATAGGAGAAAAAATGAATTGATTTATCGAAAAAAGATTTTACTGCTTTAGATTCAGTTAAAATTTACCCCAACAAGTAATGAATCAATTTTGTTTTTAAGTTATTAGTAGTATCAGAATCTAAAATTTAAGTAATCATTTGATTCACACAAATAATTAGATAGTTGTACTGTTGAAAAGTATCCAAAGCTTCAGTTTTCCATTGACAAACCAACAAATGCTTTTGTCTCAATTACACATATCAATACAGATACCACATTATTACAAATGAAGAGTAGTATTTTGATATGCATTGTTAATATTTTTTTTATTGTCGAGAAATATATTTGACTTAATTCATCATGTTTAGATCAATAAATGAAAAAATTCATGTTTTAATTAATTATTAACTTTAGGATGTATTTAACATTAAATTTAATGAAATTGGGACTTAAAACACAATTCTAGATTTTAATTGAAATCCTTACTAGACTCCTATTTTTGAGTATTTAGAATAAAATCGTTTGAAAATATTAAAAAAATCATCAAAAGCATTACAGGATTAACTACATTATCTATATAAAACATAGTATTTAATCCAAAACTTTTTTTTATCAAATAATTTTAATATTTTTAGTGTACATCATGAAAATAATTTGCTGCGGTTCTTGAAATTGATCGTATCCAACGCTCTTGAGTTTAAGCTATTTCTATCTTGCACATTGCCAAGCAGAAATTAAAATATTCGTATTCTTCAACATAAATAACTAAACGTTATCTTGTTATATTTGGATTTAAAACATAAATATTTAAGAAAACGTATTAAAATTTAAGATATTTTCTTTGATTAAAATTATTGTACTTTCACTTTACAATAAAATATAGAATAAAGTAATTTAAAACTATTAAACTGTATTAGTAAAACAAATAAAAGATTAGTTAAACTTAAATTATTTATTATAAGACCTAAATTCTTTTTATTTAACGAAAAACTATTGTGATTATAGGAATTCCCACTGAAAGTTTAGTTGTTTGTTTATGCAAATATTTTTTGATTATCACATCACATTTTAAATTTATGCTATTAATAATTTTTAGTTTATTTTGTAAACAATTATCTTTTAAAGTTAATTTATTAAACAAAACTAGTATTTAGTTTTTATTGAAATATAAATTTATAATAACTTCTCAGTTTATACTTTGAAAGTTTATTTTAAATTAAATAGTTCCAAACATATAAATTGAAACACTATCCATTTTTAATAAGGCTAATTATAGATATATTATGATATTTAAAATGAATTGCTCATTATTTTAAATTAAAACAATCTCTGAAATGTTTGCAAATTTTTTGATGTTCTCATTTTGGAAGAAGGGGAGATTGAAGCAGATCAAGAATTATATTGAAAAATTTATTTAAAAAGTTGCAAAAATCGATTATAGCTAAATTTTGGTAGATTATTACATGATGGTATCATTCATCATAATTATAACTTTATGTTTACATCAGGCAACTATGCCCATAGTATCTAAAATTTGATGATTATAAATATTCGCTCGACAATTAATTATTCTTATATTCTATGATTAATTAAAATTTTATGTTCATTAAAAACACTAAGCGAACATTCATTGCAAGTTACATACACTAAATCTTTTTTTTCATTTTTTAAGAACATTTAAAATTTTTTTCAATTAAATTGAAAGAATTTTAATGAATGCAGATTTGGAGAATCAAATTACATTTTTCTTCAAAATATGATAAATTCTTCTGTATATCTTGATAATTTACCTCAGAAAAAAAACCTCATTTAAAACACATATTTTATATTATAAAGTTAGAAATTTGGTAATCTACTTGAAAGTTAATTATAAAATAATAATTACTTTTAAAAACATGTCTATTAACACATAGCAATAATAGCCTTTTTGAAAACACAACAATATTTTATATCAAAGCATTATTTCATTAATAAATGTCAAAATATTAATACGTGGTAGCAATACTTCAATTATTTTTAATTAAGAGCGGTATATTACAAAAATATAATGTGGTTCTACCAAAATACGAGATAACAATTCCAGGAATTCAATCTTTTACTGTATGTTGCCATAACAGTAGAAATAATAGCATCTAAAGTATTCAACAGTTGTAGAACTAATGAAAATGTTTTATTTGGCATTTATTTTAAAGCAAAACAACAGTAATAGAATTAAATGTTTACGAGTATAAAAGTAATTGCACTTTTCTCTGAAACAAGGTAAACATTTCTCCCTGATATCTTAATTAAAAGTCGTTCTTTCCTTATTGTTAGCCACATTTTAATTTAAATTCATATTTATGGTTTAATTCCTGTGATTTTATTTCAAAAATAAAATAATTACTTTCATTTTAGTTACATTGAAAGAATTGCAGTTCCATTCCCTCCCAAAATAGGAATATCAATTCTGTTTGAAATATAAATTATTGAGAAGGGTAATATTATATATTATATTTTGTTAGTAAATTACTGAAACAAAAACTATTTACTAAAACGGACTTATTAAATTAAATATTTTAATTCATTTTTATAATGCAAAGTCTAAGACATACTTTGCAAAATAATAATGTTTCAACAGTATTTTGCGACTCAGTATAAATTAGCAATCATAAAATAAAATTTTAAATTTATCGCTTAAATGATAAATTCAAAATGTTATCATCCTAAATTTAACATGATTAATAAGAATTTTATTTTCGATACTATTATTTCGTATATATAAATAACTTGTATTAAGATATTTGATTTTATTTATAAATGAAGAAAAAACATCCATATTTATTTTGAATCGTATTTGTAATTTTTTTGCTTTTACGATTAAATTTTTTTACCTGAATTCACCTAAACTTATAAAATTTCAGAAGATATTTAATTTTCAAAACAAGTTTTCTTCAGTGATTAATTAAAAATGGCTATTAAATTTCGTTTGAATTTCAGTGTTTTGCTTCGCTTCTTTTTATTTTGCTTTTTGTTACTAATTGATTAGAGTTTTTATTAGTGTTTTTATTTTATTTTTCAAATTATTTCCTTATTTCTATTTTCTGGATCTATTTGCATTTGTCTTCTTACAAATGAATATGACGTAGAATTTGTTAAATTGTATAGTAGCTTCAGCATGTTTATTTGTGGACAGTTGTTCTGTAAACTTTTCAGAATTTGTTTTTAAATTCATTTATATCAAAATTTATTTTCATGCGGTATTTCCATTTTGTCTTCTGACGTGTATGATTTAATGTTATTTATGGATGATTAATCGAAATGTTTGAGCTGAAGATACAACATATTTTTCTAATTTGCAAGAGAGATAAGCATTTAATAAAGTATTTATTTCAGTGAAATTCATTTAAATTCACAATAAATTGTGTGTGTGTGATTACAAAGACAAAACGATAATTCATATTATCGATATCCTAGATACAATTCCAAAACTGACAGAAGTGTGATTTCAGGATCCAAAAGCTTAGAACTTTAAAATATTTCGCTTCCGTTAAAAATAATATTTTTATAATAAATAAAACTATTAAGATTAATTTATGAAAATTTAATGACTAATTTTTCAACTGAAGATTTTGTTATAAGCACATTTTACTTCCCTTCAGTTTTGAAATCAACTACTTTGCTCCATTGAATTGACCTCTTGTGAATGTTTTTAATTTGATAAAATAATTTCCCCGACGCTTACAAGCTTTAAAAAAACTATGTGAGTTTGTTATTCTCTTTAATAACTAGCACTTTTAGCAGATTCACATAAGTTAAAAAGTTACAGTGCACAAGAAATAGATGGTTAGATTGATTTTTACTTCATAACATTTAATTCTTATATTTTTTTTTTTTTTTTTTTTTTTTTTTTTTTTTTAAATTTTCAACATAAACTACATCAGTTTTAAATATATGAGTGTTAATTAAAATTCGAAACATGGAAAATATTTCTTTTTTAAGTATAAAATGTAACGTTGCAATATATTGTTAGTTTCTTATGACAATAAAATATTTTCTAACTGCCTTCCAGGAATCATCAGTTTCTTTCACAAAACTCTCTATCTGCTTTCCAGAAGCAGAACTTCTAGAAAAAAAATCAGAATATGATCCACACAATGGTATTTCCGTTCGACTCTTGCAGAAGCCAAACAAGATAAAAGTTTATGATTCTATTTGTAGAAAACAGAAATAAAATATCTCCATCTCTTAACTTTTATCTATTTTTAAGTACTCAAATTTACTTTTTTATTATTTATCTCCAAGACACATTGAACACAAAATATAATTCACTTCCAGAAAAATTAAAATTTCGTGTTGTGTTTTTTGCGACTACTTGTTTAACAATGCTCTACTTGTTTAACAATAAAAATCGCTGATGGAAATAATAAAATATACATGTTCATATAATTCTTAAATTAATTTTGAATAGTATAATTATTCTGAACTAATTAACTCTAAACATGCTGAATCTTATAACTCTCACTATAATTCTACTTCATGTAAGCTTACAAGTAATCAGTATAAATATCAATTTCAATGGCTTTTGTATTCCTTCATATATATTAAAGTAAAATAACAAAATGATTTTAAGACTATTTTCTATACTTACATTACTTCAATATGCATCAATAGTTTATGAACAATTTAAAATTGAGGAAATTGCTGTTTTCAAAGTTCGTTAACGCTTTAATATTGCTTGAAGTAAAAATACATGAAATAAATTATATGGATTGTCTTTGATGACATCATAAAGGCATGAACCCTTTGTATGAATTAATGGCAATATTAATGTTAGTATAATTTTAGTCCGCCGACCGAAGGCTGAGTGGTTAGCACTCTTGATTCCTGAGCTATGGGTCCCGGGTTCGAATCCTGGTTCGGGTATGGTTGTTACTTTCTTTCTCTGTTCTCACTGTGTTTCTCTGTCCTTTCTTCTGTGTTGAACTATATGAATGTGGCCCACCCTATAAACGCGTTTGTGGTGGTATGGCGCTGGCAACGCTACTCGCCTCCGTGACCTGGTTCACAGGTGGCCGCTGGTTTAAGACAAATGAGTATCAGTTTCTGGCCTTGCTCTTGCATAGGATATGAAACCCAAGTGCCCGCCGTTGGAAAAAAGTTTAATCTTAACACATGTTTTTTTTTTTTTTAATTGAGTTATTGAACTATAAAATTCCCAAAAATTAATGTTTAAGTGAGAGGCCTAATAGATCAAGCTGTTGTAAGGATTTTCATCACTTTCACAGTTATTTCCTTGTCAAGAATATTTCCCGCTTATATTGCGTTAAAACAGCCAATAAAAACATTTGATTTACTAAAACAAAAATTATCTTGCAGGGACGTAAGAAAAATGGAAATTAGAATATTGCAAAACAAAACATTCATTATGACATTAAACATGATTAAAACAGTTACAAAAGAAAATACTTTATAATAATAAACACGGTTGTATATTACCAGTACGGTACTAATAATGAGCAAAATTATTTATGAACCGGTTGGTTCTACTTCGATTCTTGACGTCTCTCTTTTTCTCTTCTCTATCTATCTCTATTGTCTTATTGGATGTTGAATATTTTATAAGTTCGCTTGATTGGTCAGTAACGCCATCTCTTGTCAGTAAAGTTAATCTAGATTTGTTACAATCGCATTTCATTGTTTGAAAAAAGACATACATTATCTAGCAGAATAATATATGTTTTAGAACCGAACAATGCATTGTTTTGTATGTTTTTAAGATCATGTTTAAAAACACTATTGCATTTTTGTTCCTTTAATCTTTTCAATATTGATATTTGTGCTCTGTTATTCTGTAAAATAATTTATGATTAACCAAAAATGTTTAAAAGAGGTCGTATAAAATATAATCCCAACAGAAAAGAATTTAAAATTTTAAAAAATGATAATTCCGAAAATGCTTTATTTTTTAAAATCATTCGTATTTTGAATTAAGAAGATTATAGTTTAAGTATTCAACTTTATAATTTCAAGTATTTATCTGTCAAAAATGTTTTTTTTTTTTTTTTTTTACTTATTAATTAGACAATTAGACAATCAGTATTAAATATACAATAATATATTCAAATGAAACATGAAATAAGAAAATATAGTAAAGAAAAATCATAACTGCATTAAAAATTTGCTCTTTATTTTATTAGAGTTAGTATTTTTTTAAAAATTTAAACTATTTTTTTTCTATAAATTTAACGCATTGTACTTTCCAAATTTACAGTTTTATGTTATCGATTCGAAATCTAGACTTTTATAACAATTACCATTTAATATTTATCTGAGAATAAATTTCCATAATAAAAAATGACAGTTTTGAATAATAAAAGCGTGAGTAGTTACAGTTTAAAATTACTACATAAATATACTAAATTAATACGCTTAATTTAAAATAAATTAAGGAAATTTTATTTCAAATAAACATAATTAATTTTCAATACTAAACTCCTTCTAAGTATTAGTATTTTAAACGCAGCTAGTAAACATTTTTATGTAATTAAATTTTAAAAATAAAATAAAAAATACATTTTATTTTATATAATTATCACAGTTTTTCTTAAATTCTTGCACCAGAATCAAATTTTTTTTTCTTTTTCTTCAGCACGACAGCCCACGGTGAGGCAATATTTACCTCAGAATACTCTTCCATTGTGTTCTCAAAGAAGCGACAGTTCTCCAATTTGTCTTTTTCAGCACTTTAAAGTCCTGCTCTACACAATCAATCGATCTAAGTTTGGGCCGACCCCTAGATCTGTTTGCAATGGGCCTATAATTAAAAATTCTTGAAGTCAAAGACGAAAAGTCCATTCGGCAGATATGGCCCGCAAATCTCAAGCGACATATTTTAATATAATTGACGCCGTCAGCTTCCTTAAAAAGTCTGTAAGAGCTCGAAATTATATCTGTGTATCCAAACTTCATTCTCATTTACAGCACCAAAATTTTTCGTAGGAATTTTCGTTCAAATATTACAATTTGATTTGACTGAGTCTTTGTTAGAGTCCAGGTTTCGTATCCATAAGCGAGAACAGGCCTTATAATGGTTTTTTATAGCGTTATTTATGTAGATCTTTTGATCAGTTTCAATTTTAAGAAAGTTCCCTGTCCAGCGATTAGCACAGCAAGAATTCCTCTCTTACCTTCAGAATTTATGTCATTATGCGAATCAACGTTTGAACCTAGATATGTAAAATTGTCAACCAATTCAACTTCAAGATTTTCAACTTAAAAGATCTCAGGTCTCATAGATGATTTCGCCACCTGCATATACTTGGTTTTGTCTGTATTAATGTTAAGATGCATTTTTCCTGCAGGTGTTTTGAGCGAGCTAAAAGCCTCTATTAGGACGCTTTTTGTGCTTGAGATTATGACTAAATCGTTGGCATAAGCCCAGGAATTATACAGATTTAGTGAAAATAATGGCCCTTGTTTTAATGCCAGAGTCGCAAGTGATCCACTTGAGGATCAAGTTAAACAGAAGACATGCAAGGGCGTCGTCCTGCTTCACTTCATCTTCAATTTCAAAGTAGTCTGTGAGATTACCTGACACTTTTATGCAAGAAAGGGTACTAGTCAGAGTCCATTTGATGAGTTGCATATATTTACTTGGCATACTCTTGAAAAGCTATAAGTAAGGATTCACGATCAACACTGTCATAGGCTGATTTGAAATCAATAAATAAATAGTGAAGATCAATACTGTACTCTCTAGCTTTTTCCAGTGTTTGACGTAGATTAAAGATTTGTTCGGAGGTGGAATTATCCTTTCTGAACCCGCACTGTTATCCTCCAACTACAGTATCAACCCTCTGAGAAATTGGGTGGAAGAGGATTATCGAGAAAATTTCATAAATGCAGTTCAAAAGGATAATACTTCGGTAATTACCACAGTTTTGAGGATCTCCTTTTTTTAGGATTGGACAGATGATGACAAGAGTCCATTCAAAGGGTAGAACTTTATTGTTCCAGACAGAGAGAATAATTTTATGAGTTTGTTCCATTAGAAGTCTTCTTCCATGCCTGTAGATTTCAGCTGTAATTCTATCAGGACCAGGCTCATTGTTTAGCTTTAACGTCTTAACAACAAGTTCAAGTCCATCGCAAACAGGTGGAGGTACCAGAGTGTTTTGATGGTTTTGTTGGTACACAATAGCTGCATTGACAGAATGACAGCTGCAATGACAGAAATGTTAAGGAGGTGAGAAAAATATTCCACCCATCTCTGGCATATTTCAGTGGGGTAACTGAGAATTTCACCATTGTGATTTCTGCAGATTGTGATTCCGGATTTTATGTCTTTTCGATTATTGTCAATTATCTTATAGAAAGCTTTGCTTTCGTTGCTACTTTCTAGCAGTTAAAACAATCCTCGCTTTTTAAGCTTGTACTTGAATGCTGATAGTTTAGCTTTTATTTTAACAACAACCAGATAGTGGTCAGAATCGATGTTGGCCCCACAGAAGGACCAAATTTCCAAAAGGCTGGAGAAGTGCCAAATTTCAATCAGAACATGGTCAATCTGGTTAAATGTAGAGCTATTGGGTGATCTCCATGTCATTTTATGTATGTTTCATGTATGTTTTTGTGGTGGAACATGGTAACTTCCACAACCATATCATGTTCGTCTCCAAAATCAATAAACCTCATGCCATTTTCACTAGAAATTGAGTGTTGTCTATGATATCCAATGAAAACATCTTCCTTTCCAATTTTCACATTAAAGCCACTCAATACAAGTTTAATGTCACCTTGAGAACATTTACAATAGAGGGCATCTAAATTGCTGCAAAAAAGATACTTCAGCTCATCCCACTTTTCTTCTGTTGGTGCATGAGCACATTTAACACTGTAGTTTTGAAACATACCTTTTATTCTAATTCAGCACATTCGCCTTGAAACTTATTTTCGCCTTGAAATTTAAAACAAGATGTGTGTTTAATTTTTTGTTTACAACAAATCCTGTAACAAAAACATGCTTTTGTAGATCACAACTGTAAAATATAGTATAGTTTTTATTCTCCAAAATACCCTCACCAAGCCAGCGGACCTCCTGAATGGCAAAAAGATCAAGTCAGTATAAATTTATTTGTTCAATTACCTCGTGGAGAGCCTTACTTCTATGCAATGAAAGAATATTCCAACATCCCAAATCCTTTAAACATTTTCCAGGTCGTCTCCGAGAAAGCAGTCCGGTTTCATGTTCTTGCGGTTTCATAATGGTGAGGATTTTTACAGAGTGGGGTTGTCAACCCCACGCCCTACCCCAGCCTGGAGAACTAGTCCCCTGATATAATCCATAAGAGCAAAGTGACCTGCTATACCCCCATCACATTTTCTACCTGGTTGAAATAATTATAAGAACATTTTCTTTATCAATTAAATTCGAGATTAAACTCGATTTTACAAGTTGAAAATTCAAAAATTATTGACATTAAAAAATTTATTTGATATAAAGATTTTAAGGAAAATAAGGAATTAAACATTTTACTCTTCTAAAAATTTACACAACACAAAACATTTTAACATCGCTAATTTTTCCATGAAAGTTTTGATACTATTGTAAAAGATGAGGAAATGAATTTTTAATAAGGTATTGTTACTTACAATTAACAATATAACAAGTTTTATGAGATTTATAATTAATTTTATATTTCAAATGGTATATAATATTTAAATCTAATACATTAATGTAGTATTTGAGGTGGGAAGTCTGCGTATAATTATTTATATTTCTGGTTACCTATACCCCATGCTAGATTGAAATATGAAGATTAAATAAATCATTCGAAAGCTAATTTAAAACTTATATATATAATAATATCATGTATTACTATAATAATGTGAAATATAACTTTATATATTTATTTAAAGAACTGTTGATGTTTCAAGACTTTAAAATAAATGGCAAAATCTTTAAAATAAATTTACTTCAAGTAAATTAAATACTGCATGTGACATCAGCTTATTGTGGAGTTGTTACAAAACTGTTGCTCTTGTTGACTAAGTCCCTGGGTTTAGAAATTTATATGATTCATTAGTTTTTTAATGGATTTTTGTTTTTGCTTATTTATCTTATTCTTCAGCAATGTGACCCAGAAAAGGCAATCCCTTTTTATTACTTCTTATATGATATTTCAATTATCCGAATCCTCTGATAAAGCTCTTCAATTGAATTAAGTCTCAGATTAAATCACTCATACATAATTATAAACACCAAATTTCAAATGAACAGTTACCTCTCTTCAAAAATAATCAACTTTTCAATCTTCCGGCACCAGAGAAGCAAAGATACAAGAGATTGCAGAGGATTATATCATTATATTTTATTATGCAATATATTTTCATTTTTTGCTGAAACAACTAAGGGGAAAGTTTGTTGACTAACTTAGAATTAAAGTCCAAGAAGTAACAAAGATATCACAAAATCTGCTTAGCAAATTACACTTTATACAAATGATTGAAATTATAATCTCTTGTGAAGTGTACATGAAGAAATCTGTCGTTAATCTAGCCTCTATAATTAGCTACAAACGTTTCCATATGCCTCAACATAGATTAAAAGATACTTTGGATGCATCCTTGAGGTATAGCAGTCCATGCAAACTTGTGCATTTTGCCTAAGTTGCTCTGGTGTAACAACTGATGGTATATCCGGGTGGTATTCTTATATAAGTATGGACTGCATGTTTTCGAATGGTGATAGATTGGGAAAGCAAGCGGGCCAGGGTAGCAGTTCAATGTGGTGGGTGAATTCCGAGCTACATTTTGTTGCTCATTATACTCTTGGGAATATAGTTGATGGAAAGTACTGAATGTGAGGAAAAAGTACAGGCTCAAACACTTCAAAAATACAGCTCAAACTGTAAAGTGACTGGCAGTGCATACAAGAGGAATTCGAGTGTGAAATTCATTATTCCCCCTTAATTCTAATACAAGATGCGATACTAATGTGGAGATGCATAATGCTACTGTTCGGCAGTCTTTCATCACTGTCTCTCCAAAGACTAATCTGACGATCGTGATATTGAAGGCAGAAGGGACATATTCATTAAAGACAATTATTCTATTGTCCATATCCGTCATTCATCACGCCATAATTGTGCAAGTGCCTTTATTTTGAGTCAAGGGTAAATGAAGCAATGGACTCACAGAAGACATTCCATTCAGGTGAAACAATATAGAATGGTATAAATGGATACCAAAAACTCCGCAAACTGATTGAATCTTTTGTGCTTTGGTACGTGATGTGGCTGAGCAATCCCACACTGCTATGCGCACAATATTCAGGGTTTTCACCTTGCTTCACGCAAGGTAATTTACCATTCCATCCTACAACTAGTGATTACAAATCCATATTACAGTTGTTTGCTTTTGTAAAACACCAACACCGATTTCTCTGAAGAATAGTTTCCAGCAGACTACTATTCTTCTTTAGCCAAACTCAGAAACTTGCTCAAAAGGTGCTTGACATCTTCTACGAGGCATAATTGCATAGCATATGCAAAAGAAATTCACGAAAAAACTATTGCTGGACATTAAGCAGGCAAAATTTTATTTTCTTACACAGTGTTTTCCGATGACTTTACAGTTATATGCATATGCTCTACAATGTTAATGATTTGCATTCACATCACAGCAAACACATGTAAATTACACATGGTTACCTTCAGGATGATGCATTTCGGGTGGTCCGCAAATTATATTTCATTTATTAATAAGCGTTTCTTTTTGCATTCCCTAGCTTTTAAAATGAATATTAAATAGACACCTAAAGTACTATTTAGCTTATAAAATATCTTTCAGCGTTTCCTTTACATTATAAAAATAATTTCCTTATTTCATGTTTTTCTTAAATTCGTTAAGATGCAATATTTTACCATATAGCTCCATTCAATATATAGACAATTTTTATTAATCAATAATTTTTATTATAATAGCTAAGCGTTTTTGTTGCAAGAACATAGAAAATATAAACTAAAGTACATACATTTCATATAAATACACTTTAAAAAGTTGATGTAAATTTATTTCCTACATCAGATAAATGATACATAAATTCATAAGCATTGTGTTATTTGAAGGTAAATTATCTATGAATAACTCTACGTCAAATCATTAGGCTATTTCTATTTGTAGGCAATTACGTAGTTAGTATTTCCATCTCGGAAAAAGAATAAAGCACGAAAAAATGTCAATTTCATATTTTTAAGGTAGCCTTGTTTTTAAAACTACAGTGCTCTTTGACATTTCAGATAGCATCATAATGAAGAAAATGATTCAAAATACACTTCTTTTAAAGTTTGTTTAATTTGTATACGCTGAAAATTGAATTTTAAAACAGTGATTTTTCAACGTTTTTTCAAATATTATTTTGTTAAGTGATGAACTGTGTGTTCAATTAAATATTTTTATTTTGTCAATTAATAACTAATTTCTGAATATTATTCAATTTTTAAAAATTTCGTTTATATCTTTTGAATTTAGTGCTTTAGAATTTTAATTCTAAAATTTAAATTAATTGATATTAATTGTGTGAAATAATATTTTGAGAATGAACAAAGATTTTTTTGAGTGTAATGAAATTTTGAGTGTAAACATAAATGCATTTGCTTCAAAAAGAATATTATTTTCCATTTTACTAAATTCTCTTACTTACTAATACGTATGTGTTGTTATGAGTATCTCAATTTTATACCTCAAGGACAGATGCAATGTCCATTTGTGATAAGTATAAATGCAATGGAAACCACTCTTGAAATCAAATTTAATTTAATATACATGCACAGAATTTATCACGTGTATGCAAAATAAAATAATATGTTTGCCGCAAAAATTAAATAATTAATTTACTTTCTAATTATTATTTGTGAAAGATATTTTAATAAATATGCATACTTATCTTTCACTTACTTTTCGTAAAGGTTTACATTAAAAAAGCTACTTTATTATTTCTATTAGAATTATTTTAACAAATGTCTATGCCATACTTATATAGTTGAAGGCGAATGAATTTTTTTTTTTTTAATTTATATTATATACTAATAAAAATAGTAGTAAGCATTTAAGAATCGCACTTCAAAGAGAAAAAGGTGCAAAAAATTTATTGTATCTTATATTATATAACTATATATACCTAGGTTTTATAACTTATATATTTTACTCTTAATATGTATATATAATATATATACATACTATACATACATTATACATATATATAAATATATATATATATATATATATACATATATATATATATATAAATATACATATATATATATATATATATATATATATATATATATATATATATATATATATATATATATATATATATATATATATATATATATATATATATATATATATATATATATATATAACAAAAAATATTAGAAAATAAAGTACAATATTTGCGGTACAGCTATCTGATTATTTTCTCAATTGATTAAGTGTTCAAAATTCATAGCATATTTGAAACATTTTAAACCTAAAAGATAGGAAATTAGTAAGTTTTATATAACATTTTCATTTAATTTATTACAAATTCAAAGAATTCATTTCAAAAGATTTATGCTACTTTTGTTTTCTAATAAGTATCACACACAGATATTGTTGAATATTCAAACTGCAAATGCATGCTTTAATTTAATAATTTAGAAATTACGCATAATGAGCTCATATATATATATATATATATATATATATATATATATATATATATATATATATATATATATATATATATATATATATATATTTCAGTTTCTAAATATTCTTCTTGCATTTGGCATATTTTATTTTTATCCCAAAGGAAATGAAATAAATTTTGAGAGGCACTACAGTTTGCATAAATATAAAAGGACAAGTACTTTTCCAAGAGCTGTAATCAACTGTCTTTCATTGCTAGTCGAAAGAACGGGTGAATGACAACAAACTCAGAATGGTTGTCAGGAGTGATCCTCGTCGTTTTACTCAAATCATTGGGAGGAGCACTTTGTAGAAGAATAAAGAGCAGTTTAAAGAAACGAAGTTGCTTTTGAATTCTCAAGCAGAAGCGATTTGCAGCTTTTTATTTCTCTTTTATAGAATATGTATTCTTATGGGAACAATGTTGTAATAACAGTCAAGAGTTGATTGATATTTACAGACAGCTTTTAATGCAATATTTTAAAGAAATAAATAAATTCGAGTTTAAGAATAGCTATCGTAATTCTGACGAATGAAGTCCTGCGAACAGGTGCTTTAATTTTATAAAAATAGATGATTATGAAATTTCTGTGGAATATGTCACGTTTTCCCGTTCAAGAATGTTAATGCAGTTTAATCCAAATCTTTGAGATATTTTCAGTTATGTCAACAGTGCTTATTTTAAAAAGAATAATAAATTTTTGTTGGCTTATCAAAACAAATGTTTATTTTAAAATAAATTCAAACGCATTATTTAACGATGTTATATTTTGAGATTTCGTAAATATGATTTGAAATATTCGTAATATATATTTTTTTATTAAAATTGTGGATGTATGATTTAGTAGTTGCCAAGTTTGGAAAAGTTTCTGATAAAAGGCAAAATGTATCATGTAGCATGGGATGGAGAAGAGGATGCCAGTTCAGGTGTCGACTTCTTCACTTGAACATGCTTTAAAATTATAAATTCATTGGCTTTGTTTAACAGCTTTACTGACAACAGAAACGGACAATCCGAAGCATATTTCAAAGAAAATTGATGTATTTAACTTTTATGTGTATAAACTATTTATACATTAGGTGCGTGTGTGGGTGCACGCGCGCTATTCGATTCCGGTTTTCGGATTTCCTCAGTACATAGGTATAAAAATAAGGATGTGCGTTTGAGTATATTGTGTTATTTCAATTATCTCCATATACATGTTGGGAAAATGGAAATAAGGAGTTCGATTTATGATAACTACTTTGAAAATCACTTTTTTTAATTTTTTCTGATATTCTGGATTTTTGATAAACCACTATTTTCTTGATTCTGTTATATGTCGTCGTAGTCTCTTTTAATTCATTTGACATTTATGCAAAGCGACTATGCATCCCTTCCAACTAACTTTTTTAACCCTACTTTACGATTTCTTTTAAACTCTGACATATGCCTGATGAATATTAATCTTTTGGCTAAGGCCTTCGAATATAAATGCTACGAGTCACGATATCATTCATACAAATGCTCACTTATGAAGAATGAGTACTCATCTGGTAACTGCATTGAAACTTCATTCGATAATAAAAAATTGTCATAATAATGAATATTTCTTTGCAATAGGGTAACTTCTCAGTCAAAGTAATGTGTGTTGCCAAGCGTATATACAAAGGTATTCTAGTTGTTTTTACAAATTAATAGGGGTGATAGAACCAATCCAGAATTGTCATAAAACATAAAGTTGCATCCCCCTCTGAGAGGCGGAGAAACAAAAATTAGAGTTCCAGACTGAAATTACAACAACAATGTGAGAAAGCGAATGAACAATGCCAAAAGTTTCACATCCATATATATATATATATATGGATGTGAAACTTTTGGCATTGTTCATATATATATATATATATTATACAATGAAAAATAAAATGGATGTCTCTCAGCCAGAGGTGGGGAGTACTTTACTCCAGAAATGCATGCACTCCTATCTCATGCAAAAAGAGCAATCTAAGAATACGAATAATAATCCCTGCCAGACAGGATTGGATACAGGGGATAGCGGTGAATACATCGTCAAATGGATACAGAAAATAGCGAATAACGATTCACAATTTCCTTCATCTATATCATTTCATGATGAAATAATATTCAGCAGAGGAAGCATTTTTCTGCTGAATACGCAATCAACAACAGATATTAAAAATGCTTTCTCTGATTGGTCAACTGATAGCAATCCCCACTTCATTACCCCTCATATGCCACAGCATAAATTTTCCATGAGCGTCAGTTCAGATATCTTTGATGATTACTGGAAGACCCTTACATCATACGAGACCGTTTAACCGGTGCAACATACCATGTCTTCTTGTAACAAATTCCTCCCAATTTATTGCAAGCACTTCCATTCACCATACTGAGTCACCAAACAGAGTGAGGTGTTTTAAGCACAATGGAAACTTAGTACATTTTTCTATCAGGATCCAAGTCCTTCTAGAGCCCCACATATACCACACGATGGGTTGGAAGTACCAGGCCTGTGTCTTAACCTCTTAGTTGTGGTGTGACCTGTAATTAGATCAGTGATCCTTTTCACATTTGAGTTAGAATTCCTTCAGCTTGTCAACTGCGCAACGATACACATAATCAGCACTTTGAGTACTTGCTGTGACTTTTTCACTAAATAATAAATATGATTTTGTAACATTTTGTCTCTTACATTCACCATCCAAACAACAATTTGTGAATTCAGGTTGGAATTATAATTCCTTTTTTCTCCATCTTAGAGTTGAATGAAATCTTTTGCTCCTATGTATTTACTAATCCCTTGGAGGAGTAAAATCAATACTGTATATATATATATATACATATATAGAATTATTTATGATGGGATTTTCCCTCCATAGATACATTCTATACATTAAACCCCAAAAAGATAAAAATAAACTATTAATGAAGTAGATTATAAAATTCATCAGAATGAGATATGATTTAAAGTTGTGTCGATGTTTACATTTACTTTTCAAACAGTTACAAGAATTAAAAAGACAATATTTATGCCATTTCAAACACTTTTTACCAGCTATTGTAACAAAGTTGAATATTATAACATTTTGAAAAGCAAAACAGATCAGTTGACTTGCACATATACATATTCGCATCCATTTCTTTGAACAGTTGCATTTTCTGAAATCTTGTGCGAAGAGATAAAAATTATTGTTACAACTTCACGTATTCAACCCCATGATCTAAAATCAATAATAATTCCTTCTGTGTTAACTTCTATTGTGCTTCAACTGTTTCCTCTGCCAAAAGTAAACTTGTTTATTGTTTACAACGATTTTTACCACAAACTTTGTACAAAGTGCATAAAACGTTTCAGATTTAATATTTATACTGGCAACTATTATTTAATTTAGATTCATTTTCGATCAATAAATATCAGGTACTTTTAATATAAAAATATCTGGAATAAGTTTCAGAGTTTTGCTGTTGTTGTGGTTTTTTCTTATTTTTGAAGTATCTGACATACATCATAGTAATGCCAGGAAATTCTTGATCCCCAAGAAATCTGTAATAATGAAATTGGATCCCAAGTTCCCTTAGAAAGCTCGGTGCAACCCAAGATGTGATCTGGTGAAGCAGAATGATCGCAGAATTTTTTAACAAAGGGGTTGATCCTTCCGTCTTTATCAAACTAAAGTATTTAAGGTGGAAACTTGTTAATTTAACTAGAGATGGCTGGGAACCACCATCGCATTTGATTTCATTTCAAGAAGCATGCCAAGAGCTGGTTTTTTTAACACGAATCTTCATCTTCTTTACCAACTTCTCAAGTCTTTCCTTAACTGCCTCTTCAAACATTTTCGCGTTTTCAACTTTGTTGATAATCATATCCGTTATATCAAAGCCTATACTTGACTAATATTAACTAATATCTAATTTAAAAAGAAAAATGATAAAATTATGACAATCCTTATGCTCTTGGTACTAAGTTTGGTAAGTTAAAACCATTGTACACAAGAGGCAAATTAATGTTTATAAAGAAAATCTTTTAAAAATCGAAGAAAGTGGTACACAGTAAATAACTGTACATAAAGTACTAAAAATTTTCCTTAGTTGGGGGACATGGACTCAGAAAATGTAACTTGTTCAATAAGTGTACAACGAAAGAGGGTTTACTCAAATCAGCTTATCTACTTTTTACTTCAAATTATCCTTATAATTAATTTTGTTGTATAACCTTAAAGTAAATATTAAAGATAAGTATTAAAAAAACTTTTTATTTTTTATTTTTAAAATTTCAAAATTTTTTCTTTTTTTTACTTCTTTTGAGCTATTAATTTAATTTCTCAAAAAGCTGTTTTCGAAAATCCTTGAAATCTTTTCTGTAGATACGAAGAAAATTGTACTATTTTTTAGTTTTTATCATATGGAATTTTATTTGTGAAATGACATAAATACTAAATTTTTTTTTCCTTTTTATTTCCTGTAAATCTCCTTGAAAAATAATTGCAAGATAATTCCACAGGCGTAATTATAGCTCATGCATTATTTTTATCTTTTCTACAGTTAATATTACCAGTAAAAAAAAGTATATACAGTGTGTTTTCGTAAATAGACTGTAAACAGTAATCTGCGAATGGAAAATTATGTTTAGTAATCCCTCGTATCGAGTTCTTACTTGCTTGATTAAACTCCGAAATACTGTCATGATACAGCATACTTCAAACTTCTACCATGACTTTTTGTTAAAACTTCGGCTTTACCGGTAAAATCTGGGATTAATTAAACTTTGGGCATTTACAGTAACATATATGTGCGTGCATGATTATTTCTGTTTTAGTAACGTAATTTTTTTTGATTTAATTTCCAAATACAGTAAATGAATACATAATTTTATATTCCACAAACTAAAAATTTCTTATTATTTTAAAATAAGATATAAAACACATAAATTTTGAAATTAGCAAATCAATTAAATGGACATTTGATTAATATACCTTTTTAATAACTACACGAATCTTTTAATTCCAATACATAGGTTATGAAGAATTTCTGTTAGAAACCCGTGTATATTAGAAAATATTTTCTTTCTTAATACCTTCTATTTATAAGAAAATGCTTACATTTATCATAAGCACTTATTTACCTGAAAACTTATCTTATTAATGAGTTTTAGAAATATATAAGGGGTAGAATTAATATATAAAAATATGTACTCTTTTTTTTTTTATTTCTCTTTAAAAATGCATTTTAAGTTCAAAACATATGTTGTTATAATGCAATCTCTGTAGCCATAAAAACCTAAGTACATTAATTTTTTGCTTTTATTTCTTGTTATTTAAAATATAATGCTATTAAAACATAGTTTATGTTGTGCTATCACCATAAATCTTTCTTTACTTATTGTAGATATACCAATTTAATTTTCTTAAAATCTACATTATAATTTACAGACTGTTGTGGTATAAATTAAAATTAATTTCTGGGCAAAAAATTCGATACGTTTAGCATTCAACGTTGTTCTTTTCCTGTATTAAATAATTTTACATTATGAATATTAGTAATTAATTCATGAATCTGATTTAAATATATTTAATTTATGCATATATATGATTAATAAGAATATTTTTTTATTGTATTCTTGTTTTTTTTTATGATAAATAAAGTAATTAAAGGATTGGAAATATTTAATATTGAGCAGATGATTGTTACCTTTCTTTGAATTTTGAAATTTTTACATAAAAATATTCCATAAATTTTATTATCTAAGGAGTTTCAAATTTTGAAAATATAATATGAACCTTGAAAACTTTTAACTGAACTTTGAAAATATAATATGAAGAATTTACCTGCTTTTATTAAGGATTCCTTCGTCTATATTAGGCGACAATTTTTTAGTTATTAGATTCTTCCTAAATTATTTAAAAAGCACATTTACTTTTTGTAATTAATTAAGAAACAAGTATATGTGTGCTTCTCTAAACTTTTAAATGCTCAAAGTGAATGCAAAAATCAACTACATTGAAAATATAAATCTTATATTCATATTTCTTCTGAAGAAGCATCACATATGCATACATGATACTTTTAAATAAATGATACCACCGTAAATCCTAAAACAAAGAATTACTGCAATCAATAAGATTTATACTCTCTGAGGAACGACTATAATAATTTCATCAAAATTCCTGTACCCAAAACTCAGGTCATTGCCCTCAAATAACCCACCCACTTATATTCTTTGAAACTCCACCTACTGAAATTGATTTCCATTTAAAAACATAATACTTATAAAATAATTTAAATTCATGTCGCTTTCCGTTATAATTTTCTACAAATATTTTAAACTCAAAAAAAATATTCTTACAACACATATATACAAAATAAAATATGTTTTAAGGAATAAAAATTAAGTACTTTTGTAAGTATTTCAGACCAAGATGTTTATTTTTCCGAATTTAATTCAAATTACAATCATATGAAAGCATTTAACCTCAAATAAAGAAATGATTTTAACTAAGACTTGAATATAATAGGAAATGATGTTCTAAAATTTTAAATTAAATTCTCAATCAAGGTTAATTGCCTGTTGATAATCATATGAATTCTATGGAATTTTACCATAAATAAATTTTAAGAACTTTTCAAATCCAATTCAAATATCAGTTGCCGGTATTATAGAAGTATCTTTGGCTCATATAATCTTAAATAAATCTATCAATACGATTTCTGGATATCAAAATTTTCCAAACAATTTGAATAGAGTAGATAATTCTAAAACTATAGAATGTTCTGGAAAACATTTCCTATCAATTTATGTTGTTATGAGCAGAATTTTAATGTTTCGGTATTTATGTACTTTGAGAATTATTTAAAATTCACCGGAAAAAAATATCACTTTAATATTTAGCTAAAATCTCAGAAGGGGAAATAATTTATAAATTAATATCAATTTTCTTAAAACTCTAGAACTACGAATGGATGAATAATAAGTGCCAGTTAAGTATCAAATAATCCTTCTCAACATAAAGTTTAAATCAAATTCTTTATCACCCATTGACTAATATTCCAACCAGGCTCTAGTGATCTCTGATTATTTAAACATAAATGAATAGATAAGAAGCGAATTTAAACAGAGATTCCCAATTATTACTCATTGATGAATGTAATAAATTCTCCTAGTTTCTTCATTTATGAAATGATAAGTTTAATTGATTGAGTAATAAATAGATAACAAACATCAATCAAAATAATACTGTTTTGCAAAGAGAATGAATATAGAAATATAGAGTGATTTTTTTTAAAAAAAATTATAATTCAATAAATCATATTTATAGGAAGCTTTAAATTCTAAATCAGTGTAAAATTCTATAAATAATCACTCTTATATTAGTGATTTGCCGACTGATGTCTGAGTGGATAGCGCTCGGGTCCCTGGTTCGAATCCCGGTTCGGGCATAGTTGCTACTTTCTTTCTCTCTGTGTTTCTCTGTCCATGAATGTGACCCACCTTATAAACGGGTTTGTGGTAGTATGGCAACGCTACTCACTTCCGTGACTTGGATCACTAGTACCCGCTGGGTAACAACAAATGAGTAGCAGTTTCTGGTTTTGCTGTGGCATAGGGTTCATCACAATAATGCCCGCCATTGGAAAAAAAATATTGGTGACTTATGACTAAAAAAAGTTAATTAGAAGTATTCTAATCTTAAATTCTAAAAGGAAATTTTTGTTATATGATATTAAAATGAATGTGTTCAAAGCACATGTCTGAAATGCAAGACTTTTAAAGCGAAATTGCTTAATCTAATGAAATGCATTTAATGGAGGGGAATGTCGAAGTTTTAGTCTTAACTGCTATTTAATATAAGAGATAAATGAAGCGCTTCTGAATTCTGTATGCCCATTATTTCGAAAGGATATTTCAAAATTTATTAAGCTTAATTCTTAGTGACTCCTAACTACAGCTTATTAGCTATGAAAAGTGCTCCTTGTTCACAAGTTGTGATGTGGACCCTCAAAAGCCTTACAATAATTTAAACTCACCTTAAATTATATTTTAAGCGATTTCCGAAAAACATTTAACGCACAACAAGAAACCGTGCGTTTCCTTTTAAATTTTTTTTCAACATGAATGATAAATAGACATAATACATTTTCATATCTTTAAAAAATATTATTATGCTAAATTTTGAAATAATGATAAATTCTACTGCCTGCAAAATAACTACAAAAAAGTGTGTGTGTGTGTGTGTGAGAGAGAGGGGGGGGAGAGAGAGAGAAACTATAGGAATATTTTAACCAAAGTGTTTTACGGAAATATATTTTTTGCTAAAAAAAATATAGCATTCTTTTTATAGTTATGATGAGTCAATTGCAGATTCCTTGAAATTGCTACGTCAAAATAACATTATGTAAAAAATTTTAATTTCGTTTTTATATACATGTGTGTGTCCAGAATCACTTATAATATTTTAAAAGACGTATACCCTATTTAAGTTGAGAATTTACTTTTATCTGCAAATGAAACTAAGTATTATACATCATTCCATATCACAGGTTTCTTTAGCCCTATTACAGAACTTTTTTTTATATTTTATATTCTTCACTCACTCTTTGTCTTATCTTTAAAAATACTTCAGTTATATTCAATATATTAAGGACATTTTTGATTTTTAAAAGTAGTTTCCTGGACCGCTCTTATGATAAAACCTTTAAACTGGCTTTCGAGCTCTAAGTTTTCCAGTATATTTCTTTAAAGTACTTAACTTTTATATTTTACATAAATTGTCTTTTTTTTTTTTTTTTTTTTTTTTTTTTTTTTTATACGAAAAACTGAGAAATGTACTAAATTTGTGCACTGGTATCTTTTGAGTTTATAAAGCCAAAATTTGTTCTTCCACATAATTTGTATTAACTTTTTAGTCATTCAACAGTTCTTGCTTCAATTTTAACGTATGATGTTTTGTGCATTGATCAAAAAGCGTGCATAATTCAACTTTATTCTTTCGGTTAATATCTTCCATAGCACAAAATTCGAAAATATTCCATAAACTTACAAGTAAAATTTTAGACAGCTTTTTAATAAGATTTTGTGTATTATTTAAAATAGATGTCACTGGGTTAAAAATATTTTCATAACAGAGATTTCAATTAAGTTTTTAATCATGGAAATTGACTGAGATAAAATTACCATAATATTATATATATATATATATATATATATATATATATATATATATATATATATATATATATATATATATATATATTCCCATTTTGTGCAAAAAAATATTCCTTTCCTGAGGAAGAAATATGAATCAAAGATAGATTAGGATAGATTTACAACATATCAAGGGCTGGTTAGAATGATAGATTGTCATGTCATTTACAGAGAAAAATCATTTAAATCGAAGTGTGGTAGCTTTTACAAAACTATTAATATAATTGTATTTTGTTTATAAGAAACTTCAGTATATTACGTTATTACTTTCTACATTGTTATATGAAATATTAGATCTTTAGAAATATTATATAAATATTCATTTTTATAATAATTCAGAAAATGAATACTTTCGCTCTATCAAAGCCAAGTTTATTCTTTTTACTTGTACAACCAGAGATCAAAGAGAATTATTAAAATATAAGCATTATCTGTAATTTAAATTATTAACTATAAAAGGCATTTGTAAAAAATGTGAATTATGCTTTAAATTTAAAAAGTAAATAAAAAAATTAGTTCTTTCTGTTAAAAAAAAAAGGGGGGGGCAAAATGATCTTCGAAATAGATTTCAACTAGCTTTTATAAATCCATTTAGATAGCTCATATATATGTTTTTGAGCATTCTTCTGAGGGAAATATAGCGAAATTTTCGTTTTTCTATTTTCCTTACATTTGAATTCAATTTGATTTTCCAAATTGAAGGGAAATTGTTTCCGTTCTCCTTCCCTCGGCCTTTGATTGCTAACGCCATCTATTGTTTCTAGTGTGAGTATTTCATTCGTTTGAAATATTTTTCTTGCAAAATTTTTCAAGTTTACACACAGAAAATATAAAATGGTGAAATGATTCCCTCTTTTATTAGATAAATATTTTTAAAAAAAATAGAAACAACTAGTAAGCAAATTAAATATCATCTAAAATTTGAACTAATTTTATATAAGGAGGAAACATTTTGAGCTGACGATTTCATAATTTTAGTTTCTAGTAAAAAAAAAATCAAACTAAATTGATAGATAACATAAAAAAGAGCAAATTTTTTTTTCATAAATTATTTAATTATCATTAAACATTTTATTATTGATTGCATTTGTTATTAACAGCATATATTTTTAAATTATATATCTTACTTTGCAAATGATCCAATCGCGCTTCAAATAAATATCAAAAACTCTAGTGCATATTTTAATTAAAGTCTCAAGTATGATTAATAATTAATTTGTTCTCTCTTTGTATAACAAATAATAGAGGAACAAATATGGATGTAAATATTATAGAATTTAGAATTTCAATCTAGAATTAATATGCTAATTAGAAATATTGTTAACAAAAATTAAATCTAAATGATTCCCCAGTAACCAGCAAGAAAAATAATATGTATTTCTGTAAAATATGTGTTGTAGATAAATTAAGTATAATTAGTTGTAAATCCTTTACTTTCCTTACGTCTTGATGGTTATCTCCTCTGTCAAAAACAAGCATACTTCCTAAAAATTTTTATTTTTCATTTCTTTTAATTAGGCGAAGCAGAAAACCAAAATTATTATTTTTTTTTTTGCTTTTCCTCATATCAAAAAATACTCATATTCCTATGATATTTTTTTTGTTCTGCAGCGTATTTAAGGTTAATTTACAGGCAGTATTGCTATGATAGAATGTATTCCAAAACTTAAGAACATAAAAATATTATCTTATAATTCTATCAAGAATTTTAAAATTATGTAAAACATAAATAAATAAATAAAATTCAGCAAATAGGAACAAAGCTCTTAAATCTCTTTAAAAATATGTTTGCAAATTGAGGGCTCTCAACATCCCTTTATTGTTGCTCAGTCGATGAAATATTAGTAATCTAATCGTTTGCCTCGAATAAGGCTAATTTAATCGTAGTGTGGCCTATTTTACTTAACTTTAAAATGTAAAAATCAGGGAAACTTTAAATTCGGCAACATAAAAATATACTTAAAGTTAATATACTTTATGATATACTTAAAGTTGTAAGAGATATACATTAGCAATTTTTTTTTTCTGTAAAATTGTTCACTTTGCTGCCGCGATCTGTGAAAATAAAAAGCAAATAGGCAAAAATATACAGTTTAAAATTTAAACCATTATAAATATTTCCTCGCTAGGTCAGAGAGAAATTAGAAACTACTGAACCACATATCTGAATATAGTCCATTCAATTACCAGTTCTTTAAGAAAACAATTGAAGCTTTTAAGGAATAACATATTGGAATTATTTTTATTTTATGAGGTACTCAATGGACAAAACATAGATATAACTGAAACATATGAAAATAATTCTTAAAAAATATACATAGTCTAATAATTTATAAAAACTGCACTGTAGTGAAATTACAATTTTATTAAATATGGGTAAATTCATTGCTTTATTATTCAAAAAATACAGTAAATTATTTTATAAGTAAATATTATTTCGTTCCTAATTAATAATGACATCAACTTTAGCTACAATTAATTGTGATACACCCATAAGGAAATCTGAATATCTTACGAAAATTCCTTCAAAAAATTTTTAATCCCATACTCTGTATTAGGTTACCATAAGTATTCTTTTACTAAGCGGATATCTGTTTATATTTTCTGTTATATTAAGTGTTTATTCGTATGATTTCATGTTTGCAATATATGTTTATAGCACATCATGTAATATGGGTGTTAGAAATACCTACTATGAAGTTAAGAACCATCTTCGAAGAAAACAATCTTTTAGAAATACTCTCCTGTCATTTCATATCCTACTAATTTGTAGACAGGAAAACTTGGATGGCATGAAGCATTTTTTATACAATATTTTCCTTCCAGAATATTGCTTGCACTTACTTTTAAATTACGGAAGTTATCAATGATGAATTCCTTATAAAAAAAATAAGATCAATCCGATGTGTTTCTTAATTTTATTTCAATCAAAATGACTAACCAATATAAAAATGTAAAATTTTGGGATTTCTATAAGTTTCGTTTGATTTCGATGGAAAGAGAAATTTCTCTAAAATATAATCAAGGTATATATATTATTAAAAAAAAGCTTTTCTTAGCATATCTTCTTTTTAACAACTATGCATTGTGTCTAACTTATTCACAATGAAAATAAATATCGATAGTTCTAAGTGGTCTTACAGTGTTTTAAGAATTGTTGACTATAGTGAGGAAAATAAAAATTAACGGGCCTTTTATTTTACAAGTCATCATTCAAAGAACGGTAATTTTTGGATACAAGTTAGAAAATATATTAATGATCAGAAAGAATTTCGTATGTCAAAGCATATGATTTATCAAGGTTGGGAAAAATAAAACAAAAATTCTTTTGAAATGTCACCCAATAGTGGTTACTTTATTTGGAATTTTTATTGCTCTCACCCAAAAGACATTAATATGAATCATATTGCTGTAGAAAATGATTTTTTCTTCTGTCTAAATATTTGTCATCGTGTGTTACAGAATATTATTTTGTTATATTGCTTCTAATGTTTACTATACCAGTGGAAAATATCGAAAATAGTCATGTTTATCATCATGCACCTATCCTACCAATCATTACTATTTTTAACAGTTTCTCGCAAATTCTCTTCAAATTTTAAATCATTCATCATGTGTTTTCATAACAAGGATTTCTTACCTCAATAACAACTAGAAAATTGTTTACCAATTCTGCATAGACTTTGTCATAGAGGAAATGCAAAATTATGAACATATAATAAGAAAAATGTTACTTTCACAGCTAAAAAGATTAACTAAGCAATGTGAAGCACTTTGATTTGCGAGATAGGTGAAAAGCGATATAAATCACTTAATCAAAAAAGTTTTTTTTTTTCCCAGAACAAATGTTTGATACTTTGAAAAAATGTTTTATAGTGAGCATTTTACTGTAAAAAGAGAGAAGCAATTCGAGCACATAGGTGAGTATCTCAAAAGACAGGTGATTGGAGTGAAAAGATCATGTAAGTCGATGCATCGAATAACAACGAACAATCTGCAACTGTAAACCGACTAGGGCAAAAATAACCAAAATATAAGAATGTGTCATGTTTCAGGGATAATGGCGCTGACAGAATAACATCAGCACAAGTGAACTAATGCATTTGCAGACTTTGACTTGTATCCCATACATCACTTTCTATGATATTTTGGGACAGTTGCAAGAAACCTTCAACTCTTCTATGTAAAGCAGGAGCCCTAATTCGCTAATTGGCATCTTTGGCAATCTATATTCATGATATCTGTTAAGAAATATAAATTTCAGTCAAGAACAAAGACACTTCCATTTTCATCCTTGTTGAAATAGAGTCACGTGAACATAGAAATATCATGATGTAGAGATTTCAGATCAGTCACTCTTTTGATTAAGAAATGGAAACCATCTAAAACGAGTCTGGCATCGAATCCAAGCCAAGTTCAATCTGACAGTAAATGTCTTGCATCAAATTACTTTAGAATGTAGCAAAAAAAGTTTGAAAAACTATCACCAACAAATACAGATTAATATACTTTTGCATGTTGGCATTATAACGCCTCAATGATACATGAATACCGTGCTCCATCAGTGACACTTTTCAGCAGATATTGAATCCCATTAATCAACAGAATAAAATCAAATTATGAACCAACCAATAGGATCTGCAAGGTATCTTGTTGTTTCCTTGCTCCCCATCTTTCCGCATCTCGTACTTATTGAAAATGTTTGAAACATGATTAAACGTCATTTGTATGTGTTCCCATCATTTGTGTTTAGAGCACAAGTGAACCAGATGAACTGGTACAACTAGTTGAAAAATAATCAACGAGTATGCCTTAGAAACCAATCCTTGCATAATTTTAGTCTATACTTAAGTATGTTGCTATTATTTCTTATAAATTCTATTACAAACGATCCATAAGCACTTAATTATGGCATTTATTGATTTCCTTAATAGTTAATAGGTATTCATCATGGACAGTTCCAAAATAATCAAAGGAAGAAATCAAATTTCCTTGAATTTTAAATACCTCGATATTTTTTAGAAGTGATTCACATACAATAGGACAGTTTACTTTAATGTTAAGCTGATCTATGTTAACCATAGATTCATACTTCACCAGTGCTAATAATGTATTTTATAAATAAAAAAGTGTCACCTAAAAAATATCTTTCGCATGCGACTTAAATCACTTATTATTTTTAAATAAATTTAACAATTTTTTTAATTGCATGAGAAATGACTAATTGTAAAGATAAATAATTTCTCAAAAGTGGTCAATAAATTATAATGCCATTTATTATCAATTAATGGTAACTAATAACTTTCCTCTGGCTTCATTTGATTCGTTGAGAATTTCTCAAAATGGGCAATTCATCAGATTTCAAATATTTCGTGATAGATTTGTGGTATTTTATAAGTATTTTTGAAAATTAAATATTAATTTTGAGGGAAAAAATTGTATTTAGAAGCTTTCATTTAAATATGCTTTCAGAAAAAATTTATAATATTATTTAAAATATTTATAAATTATAAATATATGCGTGGTTTTTATTCAATTGCATACACTATTTTATAAAATCGATGAAGTGACAATTCTTATCTTGCAAACATAAATTCCTTTTCATTACTAAAATTCTGAACAGTTTTATATTTTTATACAAAATATTTAACAAGAATTTATCATTCACTTAATCAGTACGAAAAAGTGGAACTTCTTATACAAAAAAAGTAATCTTAAAGTAAAATCTTCTATCAAATTTCACTTGGATTCACTATGTCAAAAAAGAAGATTTTCTCTTTTTTAATTTTCCCATATTGCACAAACACATTTAAATAGTCACTAAATATGGCATCAAGAAAAGCATTTACAAAATGTGTCGATACGAAATAAAATCCAAAAATCAATATTGAAATGTAAATGACGTCAACAACTTGAAAGGACATGTTTTCTGGAAATTCAGTATTCTGTAGTGATGTTGCTGCAATATACGTAAAACCTTGAGGGGAAATATCAGTTCATTTTACTTTAAAGAACATTTCGAAAAATAGAATGTAATTTTCCCAAACTATGTATAAACTGACAGCACCAGATGAATTAATTCAAAAACTTTAATAGCTGTGAAACTGTTTAGTCAGCGATTCAGAACTTTATTTTCATCTTTTGTATGCATAATTGATAAAATATGCTTTGAAATAGTTAAGAATTCTAGATTCTTACTACATTTATTGTTAGACATCTAATGTTATAACAAAATATCTTTAAATTACTTCATGAAATCTATTTCTGTGAATACATGTATATACGCATATACTTGTAGATATCAAATATGTACTGTGTGACAGTGAAAATGTAACAACATGAATGCACAATCAGAAAAAAAATGTAAAATTGAGATAAATGATGTGAATTGAATTGCATTCTGTGACTGAGGAAGAGATGTATAAGAAAAGGACTCTAGAAAATCGACAACATTTGTGTTGCTTAGTTAATTGCACTAACCATTTTTAAATTCTCTTTTATATTAAAAGAAGCATTCAGTACTGAGTTTAAGTCGCTGATGTTTAAGGTAATTCCAGCTGACAGATAAATATACAAAGGGTATGTTCATCATATCAGATTGGGGTCGGGTGCGAGATATTACAACAGATAGGCACTTTACACGTGTCCATTGCAGCAAAGAAAAAGAGAATGTTACGTATTCAAAAGATGGTAATACTGCCAGAATGAAATTAGACACATGACTTCCTTTTCATTGATGTGTTTTGGGAAAGTGCAAGATATTTTTGATGTCCTAATATCAAACGATATCCTTATCTACCAAAACAATCTCAGGGCTTATGTTCAGATATCAGTTAATAGGAGTGCAAAGCATCTTTATTTGCAACATTGTCAAGATAAAGAAGAGTGATCCAGTGTTTTCGAATGAATTAAACTTTCATTAAAGTAATGACAGTCGCCATATAAGAGTTTTATTTCGCTAGTCTGTCGAAACCTAATCCAGCAACAACTGTGGAGAGCCCTACCACGTCATAACATGTCATCATGGTTTGGGGAGTCGTCCCCTCTTGATGCATTATCATCACAATTCTACATTATGGACAGTAGGACTACTCAAAAATACATGAACAATGTACTCTCTCCAGTAACACTATCCTCTATTTAGAGAGGCCGTACCTTATTTACCAGCAAGATAACGAAAGAATTTACACACAGCAGAATATATCAACATGTTTTGCAAAATATCCACATGCTTTTCCCAACATGTGTTTTTTCTGGATACCTCACTAATGGAAATTGCTTCAGGTATGTTTAGACGTTGTTCACATGGATTGTCCTATGTTCAGCAGATGAACTGTGGCGAGAGAACATATTCTCAAGAGACAATTCGCATACTCTTTTAATCAGTTTTTAAGCATGTTGCACAATGTTTTGCTCCGAAGAAAGATCTAACATTTTACTGAACATACTGTGCATAGTCTCTATTTATATATAAATGACATCGTATTAAACATCGTCGACTTTTTTTTTCCTGCATCTTTCCTTTTACCGATTTTTATTATCTGTGGATACATGCTAAATGCTATATTTTCATTATCATGCAGTGTACTATTTATGTAATGTAGATAAACCTATAAGCCAAGATAAGACCTATCTTTAATGACTAAATTGAATTAATTTCGGTAGCCAAGCTTCGTCTTTTCTTGGCAACCTAAATTGAACCAATTTTGGCAGCCAAGCTTGGTCCTATTTTGGCACCCCAGATAGGTCCAATGTAAGTTGTCAAGCTTGGGCCTATTTTCGCAACCCACGTTGGCACTATATAACGAAATGTAAGCCATTCAGGATTGGCCCAATATAGATCGCCAATACTGGTCCTAGATAAAGCCCCGATAAGCCAATGTAGGGCCGTGTTATTTTGCTACTTGGGTAGTATTTTCAGTAATTTTCAAAAAGTATAAATTTAGAATTGTAATTTTTTTATACATAATCAGGGTATTTAACGTTATGTTATTAATTACAATACAATTTTATATTATATATTAAATAAATTTCAATATTAATTAAAAATTAATATCATAGCTATTAAATTAACATACTTTAAAATTGCATTTCTTTTCGAAAATCAGAAGAATTGGTCCTGATGTTGAAAATATATACATGGCTTTTTTAGGAAGGGATAAATGAACTAGATTCTGAACAACATCTAAACAATTGAACACTATCGCCTTTAAAGAGTAAAGGAAAATTAATTATTTAAAAAATTTCAATAATTAGTCATTTAATATTTCATTGAAATTTTAGGCTCACATTTCACAATAGTGATTTAAAAATAATAATATACATACATGCAAAATACGAAAAGAGCATCAAAACTATATTGAATTTTACCAAGTTGAAATAATATTATTTATTTATTTCGAACCCTCTGTATATTAAAACAGAATCTCTACATCTATACATCTGTACTCTACATCTCTTAGCTCTCTACATCTGTATATTAAAACAGAAATGACGTAAAAGAAACATTCTTCATTTGTAATAAATTTTATAAACTAGTTATTTTCGATCTAGTCGTACGAAGAAATAAAATTTAAATTTTATCAATACGACGGAGAAATTTATTTGTTTGCTTAATTCACACACAATAATTGAATAAACTAATTTATGATAATTTCAATAATTAAGTGTTTTTATTCTCATATATATTTTTTGCCATTATTAATGTATTTTTAACACATTTTCCTTTATTTAAAGTGAATTAAGGAATCATTTATTCAAAATTCATGACAATGTGCAATTATTTTTTTAAGAAAATAATTTCAATGAAATAATCTAATAAATAATTAGCATAATATTACTTTTATTGGATTGTTAATATAAAATAAATTGCAATCATCCACTATAAGAATAAAATAAAAATAATACAGAATTGGAAAAATTTTCGTGTTTTATTAATTACTCATTCGATTACTTGAATCTGTGGAAGCTATGAAATGGAATCTAATGGACACGCAGTTAAAAATAGGAAAAAGAAGTAAATATGTAAAATAATCCCAGATTGTATTCTAATTTTAATCATACTTTCTTGAAACACTTGTAAATATTAACATTCTGTAAAATTATCATTTGCTTAGAAGCGGAAATGTATTTTTAAAATTATTTATACTTAACATGTAATCATAATCAAATATTTCAAAAATCTACTTCAGGTTCAAAAGCTTTCTTTTCACCTTCAAAGAAAATCAATAAATGACAAAATCGATCTACCCCATCTTAAATAAATATAAAATAACAAAAAATGTTCGCGGTAACTGTGACTGAAAGCTGTAATCATCTATCTGCCACTCAATATTCCTGGGAAGATCGGCGAAAAAGAAACAAGTATTACGAAATGGCTGTAAGAAGTGACAGGCACCATTTTACTCAAATCGTTGGGAGGAACATCAATGAAGGGGGGAAAACGAAACGTAATCTAAATAAACACCTATGACACATTGCCTAAGATATATGAAGGATTTTTTTACTGTTTTTCTTACATCAGATTTCTAAAACATTCTAGAGCTATGATAAAGAATAATCGGGAAAACTTCAATCATATATTGCATATAGATGTGCTGTTCTCTTTATAATTAAGAATATTGGCTAAAAAAAAAAAGTAAAAAGTTAAAATTATATATTTTAATATCATTCTGAGAAAGATAATCATTTTATTCTAATCTTTTAAAAATAGGTTTAAATGTATGATAATATATCTTAAGTTAAACTACTTAAATACCGTTAGTTGTAATATGTTAGGGAATAAGTAGCTTTGAAATCTGAAATAAATGAATTAGAAAGAGGGGTCATCCAGTGCTTAGTATTTTTGGTATTACATGAAATAACTTATCATTTCAAAATATTTATTGCTTGATAAAATTTTTTTTGTAAATTTTTCTGGAGAAAAAAAAAACTAATTTTTAAAAAGGTGCAAATTTAATATTATTTAATAAAATGAATAAATATTAAAAAGTTTCTAAAATAATAATCATATTTAATAAATGCAAATATTTTCAGTTTCTTATGTATTCTGCAAATTTTTAAAAACTTAAAGAAAGTATCAATTTTTAGATTCGGAGTTAAAATTGCATAGGGAAACTTTTAATTTGTGTAAAATCTATAGACATCACATGAATTTAAAATATTGTATGAATCTTACGACAGAAAATATATAAAAGCAAAATATAGTTCATAAACAAGGATATAGTTCAATTCAGGAGTTTAGGTGATGATTTTAGAAGTTAACAACTAATTAAACATTTTAGCTATCAAAAATGGTTCCTAAAGACACTATGAACAAATCGGGCTTCTTTTGTTATATATTGAGATATAAAATTCCTGGGAATTTTGAACTACGGGAGTTAACTCAGAAATTTCGGAAATTAACTGGGTATTTTGAGAAAAATTGGGAAATTCCAGCCAATAAGCTCAACCAATCATCTTTCGTTTAATGGATTATCTTGTCTTTAACTATGAAGAAAAGTGAAGTCAACTATGTAAATATGCAAAAAAATATTTGTTCTTTCTTCTAGTTCGAAAGTGTATTACTTTCGTACTGAAAAGAACAAAAATACTTCTTAAAAAAATAAAAATATTGAATTAATTTTAGATATATTTATACAAGATATATTTCTCAAAACTGTCAGAATAAGTATTAATATTTCCATGTTTCTGTCGTTACAAATTCATAAATTCGTACTGAGAGAGAAAAAAAATGTTTCCTCAACATTAATTTTTGAATTTATTCTAAAGTGGTCATTGAAACAAAATTGTTTTCTTTTCTTGGAAACCTTTCTATTATCTTAATAAATAGTACAGAAATCATAAAAAATAATTGTATTTTCATTTTAAGAAATATCTGATCAAACAAAACTTCAAAAATTTCTAAATTATCTGATTTTATTAATTCAAGAATTTCTAAATTATCTATCTTATTCTAATATCCAAAATTTGAGACAAGTTTCCAAATTCCCGAGGAATTTTTAAAATTCCCAAGAGAATAAATCGGGTATAAATCAGTACTGTAGTTAAATAAATGGTATTT
This sequence comes from Latrodectus elegans, assembly GCA_030067965.1. Classification (NCBI taxonomy): domain Eukaryota; kingdom Metazoa; phylum Arthropoda; class Arachnida; order Araneae; family Theridiidae; genus Latrodectus; species Latrodectus elegans. Next base: position 36,038,446 of record CM057811.1, on the reverse strand, counting down.
AACTACAGTTAACAATCAAATTCTTCTACTTTTTTACAACTGGTTGTTAATTTAAATATTGTTCTCAAATACACGTCAGTAATGTTTTTACATCAATTATTTGAGTAAAAATATTTTTTTTACAAAAAATAATCCCCTAATAAATATTAGACACACAGGATTGTATTTAAACATAGACATGTGCATCGATGTGAGTATTGACTATCTTGTAAGTTCTGCCACTCCAGTATAAATATTAATATTTTCAAAAATAAATTTTCTTGTTATTGATTTCTGCAGGCTTTATTTCTTCCACGATGACTCTTAAAATTTGTAATGTCTTGGTTAAATTATGTGACAAATGTGCTATAAGAAAAATTCCCTTATTTTTCTTTTTTCCTGAAATAGCATACTTTAAGGCATGTAGTATGAGAAATATGTTTTATTTGGTTAAATAAATAAAATAAAAAATAACCTCACATATCACAATAAATTTTAATTTTCATTTGCTAATCAAATTATGCTGGTACTTTCTATTCCCAATTTTTACTTCATATAGAAAAAGTAACTATACATTGTATAAATATTTTCAATCTTGCATTTTTTTTTTTTTTGCAACCCTTGTTTTAAAGTTATTTGTTTTCTTCTTTCCATTTTGAAATTAAAGTAATATATAAGCAAAACTCAAGAGATCATCTTTGGAGCCTAGAATGACAAAGTAGATTTTGGCAACATATGAGGACATCTATTTAAGTTATGAATGTAAAATAGCATTCCAAAAATACTATTTTTCATTTTACAGTTTTACGGAATTCTAAATAAGAAATGATTTATATGATATTAGTAACCCAGATTTTGTATTGTTCAATTTCTATGTTATCAACTTCACTTTTAAACTTTCTGGATGTAGCTACAACAACAGTGCTGATTATGTGTTGCACTCCCTTGTAGAAAATACAAACTTTTCTATTTTCAAGTCTAACAAGCCAACCCACCATAGTCGTTCCCATGGAAATTTTATAGATTTGAGGCTCTTTTGAGGTATCCGCCCACCATCGAGACTAGTCACGGTGGAGGAATTACCCTCTGACCCCATCCCCGTTCTTATCTACTTCGGACAACAATACCAACAGGGGGATGAAAACATGAAATTTTACTACAACTGGAATATACTCAGGAATCATATAAATGATTCAATTCCAGAGGACACGTTCCAAATAGCCAAAATTCCTAGTCAAATGGAGAAGATTAATAGCTTATTTACAATAATTCATAAATCACCAGAAGATAAAAAATTCACTAAAGATTGACCAGACCAGATAGAATATCTGGTCTGACGAAATAGAATATCTGCATAATAGAATTATAGACTTAAAGAAATAAATCGATTCGGGAAACAATACAATAGATTTAAATCTCCCATCATAAAAAACGCCATTAACTCCCTTAAACATAAAATTAAAAAAATGAAATTAACTCCCACAATAATGCTAAATGGAATGCTTGTTTAACAAATTTAAATGTGGAGGATGGGTCTTTCTGGAGAGCAGCAAATGATAGAAAAAATAAAAGGAAGTGCATAGCACCGCTCATAGATGGCACCAAAAAGGCAATAACAAACAGCGAAAAATCCGAAGTGATAGCTAGCTCGTTAGAGCTTCAGTTTAAACCTAATGACATCTTCAACCCAAAAATCAATCAGCAAATTAGAAACATTATCGCTGATTATCTGGAGAACAGTAACTCCATAGGAGAAATTGCTGTTTCTAATGCTGAAGATGTCATTTAAAAGCTCAAAAACCACAAAAAACAGAACAGTTGAGAAAATTTCCTCAGTTATTGCCTACAAAAAATCAACGGGTAGAGTCTTTCCCGATATCGAGAAAGCCTTCGATAGTGTATGGTCCTGTGGCTTGTTTTACAAATTTATTAAGTTTAAATTCCCCCAATACCTGATAAGATTAATTAATAGCCATCTCTCTAATAGAACTTTTACTGTTAAGCTAACTAATGAATACTCTCAGGATCAACCCATTTGAGCAGGTGATTTTCAAGGTTCACTGTAGTGTCTTCGTATTTAACATATATATCCATGATATTCCCCAAAATAATGAAACAATGTTATGCCTGTTTGGGGAAGATACTGCCGTTTTTTCTGCTCATTCGAACCTTACATTAAAATTTAATGACACATCTAACGCCCATAGAGGGTTGGATGAAGGTTTGGAAAGTCAAAATGAATGCCTCAAAACCACAAGTTGTACTCTTTACAAGAAAGCTCGCAGAAGGAAGAAACATAAAAATTGGAAGAACTGAAATTCCATGGTCTACCAAAGCAGATTACCTTGGTCTAAAGTTAGATAAGCGTCTAACTTGAAAACCACATATTACATGAGTTAAAAACAAACTGATCACTGCCAAAACTGCACATTACCCATAAATGGCCTATAATTATAACTTATCTTTGACAAACAAACTATTAATTTATAAAGCTTATCTGCGTCTGATAATGACGTATGCTGTTCCAATATGGGGAGGGCAGCTGATACAAATTTAAAACTACTAGAGGGCCAAAAAAGAAAATACTCAGATATATTACTCAGATAATCTGAGTACTACATAAGAAACAAACAGATAAGTAAGACATTCATGTTTTAACATTTTCTAACTATATAAAATACCTATCTTTTAGGTTCTATGATAAGTTCTATCATACAAATAATAAAAATGTTCAAAATATCGGAAACTATAACCCGTATGCCCTTATAAAACTTTCAAGGACCAAGATCAGTCCTCCGTATTAAACCACCCTCCAATTTATCTAAAACATAGATAGATAAATAAGTAATTAAATTATTTTTGTAACCGAAGTCTTGAAGTTCACAAATAAAGTTCACGATCAAGTGGCGCCACATAGTGGCTCATTATCGTTAAATTATGTACTAAATTTTTGTTTTGGTTTTTACTCATTTCCTATTAACAGAAAACCAGCTATGTAAATAATGTTAAATGTAAATTGTTCTTATATATTTGATTTATGTTATATTTTACTTAATTAACCCCTAATTTCTACACTCTTCCATGATTGTCTAAACTTTGATACCATACTGTGTACTTCTTTTGGTGGCACCTAAATTAGATTACTACTAAATATTCTTTTTGTTTGCCATATCAGTTATATAAAATCGAGTGTTATGTCACCAATTCATGCATTATCAAAATGAGGTAAATGGCCTTGCGGCTAGAAATCTTGAAAGAACTGGATTTATAGCTTGTAAACTTTCTCTTTTTTAGTACCTCAAATTTTTATTCCTTAGAACTTTAGAGTAATTTATCTATATGCTAACTTTACTCATGAGATCACGAGGAGAAACAAAAAAAATCAATTGATTCAAATTCGCATATAAAAGCCAACACGTCACAAATTCCTACTTGTTTATTTTTGTTTTACAGATTTCTTAAATGTGTTTTGTGCAATTCTAGTAATTAACAGCCTAACAATCGTTGCTAATATGGGGTTTTATTGAAATTTTGTAAACTGTGATGAAAATTTAATAATGATATTTACACTTTTTTAGTTAATTACAAAATAACTATTCATTGAACTAAATATATTACGTACAATATATAAACAATTAAAATTCCTAAAATATTGCTAGAAAATGATACGTACTACGTAATTTGCTCCTTTTCAACATTATAGTTTATCACATATTGTGCAGTGCCTTTGAAGGCAATCCACGTTTATTATCATGTTATATCCTTATCAGAATCAGATTATCATAAATCATATATTAACTATATAAAAACGTTCATAAACAGACGTGATTTGTATGGACTTCTATACGATCCATATAGACATAAAAATAATGATACATTTCATGACTATAGCGATTTTTTAATTGTAAGCAGTATTGAAATGTTGAATACATAATTACTAAATTATATTAATTAATCTTATGTTATTCACTTTACAAAATGTTTCGAATTTTTACCAATAAAAAAAAGCTGCTTTAAAAAATTAAATTTTTGTTACAAGTAATTTTATTTTAAATACTTCTAAGCATCTTGTTATAGTTTTTTTTTTCTTCATGTTGTTTGAAACATTTCTTGTTTGTTCAATAGTATTCCTCAATGAATAAAAGTTATCTGTAATGAATTGAGATAATGTGTAGTACTCTTCTCAGAAATTGCAATGATGTAACTCCAATTTCTAAGATGTGACGGGTATAGATCCGTTAACATTTAGTTTTGCCTGCTAATCAACATAAAGTTTTTAAATATTTGATGCATTTTTACATTAAGATTTTTATTTTACATGAAGTGCAATTATGAAATGAAAATATTGAAAAATATCTATTTATGATGGAAATGAAGCTTGAAACTGCAAGAAATATTGGCTTCTAATATTACGGGAAATAATTATGTTTCTGAATGGAAAACTGCCTCTTAGATGGATTCATCCAAAAAAAGAAATTTTGAAACTTGTTTTTTGAACCACTAAAATCAAGATATCCTTAAATAGAAGAATGGCAATGACTATGTTAAGAATTATTGAAGGCGAAGCCACTGATGCCGCCTTACGAATCTGTAATTAGTCTTACTCACTCGTCTTTATCTTTACCCTCTCGAAGGAGCACTTCTCTCGATTGCTCTGTAATTTTCAGTCTAATTTTATGTTTGTATGTGTTGTGCTGTTTTGTTTTGTAATAAATGTGAGAAAACGTATTTCTAGATTATTTGAGTTTTGAACCAGAGCACCAGATAATAGATTGCAAAAATCTTGATCGAAAGCATTCTCATTATTGGTTATATGATTTGTATCAGACTATGGCCTTTGACGAAGGAAGTGCCAGAATTGTTTTTATTATTCAAATTTTATTCATTCATTTCATTTAATTATTTATTAATGGTTTAACGTTGTAATAATCATAGAACTTCCTTTTTGATAATTTTTACTTTTCTTATTTCTCTCATATTTATACTACTGTACAAATTAATCGAGAAAAACATATTTTTTAAGAAAATTATTTCTTTCTCAAGAATTTTCTTCCTTAAATAAACTTCAACTGCATGTTCTTACAATATGTGACTAGTATAAACGACTCAGTGGCGATGCTTTACACTGGCATCGCTTTACTACCGGATTTATTCTCGTTTGCTTCCAACCTAAAAATTTTCATTGGTTTAAAGCTTCTGGGACTTCAGATCACAAGATGGTTCATCAACGTCGCAAGTAATAGACACGGACATAGTGCAAGATAACATTGTCTACAATCCATCGACAGATTTGAGCAGTTTCTAAAGTAGTAATCATTTGTGACGCAAAATAATTGATTATTAGCATTAAAACTTGCTGACATATGAATCATATTCCATAGTTAAATTCCAGTGAACAAAATGTCACAGATATTCAGCTTGAATGACGTATAACACCTGCATCGCTGTCCACCAACGTCTGGGAAACACACGCTACTGTTGATGTGCTGAAATAGGTGTTTGTCTGTTGATGAGAGACAATCGAAATGGCCGCGACAATTGTTTTAACGTTGTGAAGTGCGGTGTGGTTAGACTTTTGATAGTAAAAGAGTTGTCATCAGCTGGCATAGAACGTGAGTTATGTTTAATGTAAAGGCTGGACGTAATGAGTGACAAACAAGTTCGACATTAATGTCGGGAATTCGAATGAACGAAGGAGTGGCATGCCCAGTATTCATATATCCAAGAGAAAATGTTATTTAAAAAATTGCTTAAGTGACTGAAAGGGAAGAACACACACACACACACATACAAAACAAAATATATTTCAACATATTTAATAATTAACTTATTAAATTAAGATAACTTATTAAATTAAGGACAAATTTAATAATTATTGATGACTTCCTTGAGCCTATCTTTTAGAGCAAAATTTTTCGAAGGAGGGTTTAATATTAGAAATAGACACTCTCAGTTCTTTTTCTATATTTAACTGATATCTATATTTTGTTTTCAAAGAAGCCACCGCAGAAAATCCAGTTTCACAAAGGTAAGATGTTGAAAATGGTAGTAGAATGCGAAATGCCCTTGTTTTTAGTACAGAAAACTCATCATCCACTTCTGCGCAAAATTCAAAGAGTGATTTATTTCTCAATTGTTTTTTAGTTTCTCCGCTTGCCATGAAGTCTATGAAGGTTTCTCCCTCTTCAGTTGAGAGTACTTCGGGAGTGTTTTGAAATGGATCCCTCAACCACTTGTAACTTGATATCAGTTTGTTGTCAGCAAGAAAGTACATTTTAAAATCCTTTGCTAGCATTGCTAAATAATTTTCAATGGTTACAAAACCAACTTTTACATGTTGTTCTTCAGCATTGTAATTTTAATACAATCATTCAAATTTGAAAACATTGTTAAGTTTTCTTGCTTTAAAATTTCTGCTCCACAATTCCAATTTCCTACAAAAAGCATTAACCTTTTCGTCCCGGCGGTACAACTGTTGTACCACGAAAACGAGTGTCTCAGAGGACGGCTGTGGTACAACAGTTGTACCATGGATTTTTTCCCCCTTTCAAGCGCCTGACTTTTTCCCGCTCAAGTTTTACGGGGCAGTTGAGTGCGCTTTAATTGCTGCTCTTTTGTGTGTGAAAGTCGTAAAATTTGGGGACTTCTTTGAGTGGAGAATTTTGGCGAAAAACGATATTATTGGCTCCTCTTTTTAAAAGGGAAGCATTTTCATCCTCACTTTAAAAATTTTTTTCATTACAATCAGTTACTTTTTTCGTCACTAGAAAAAATATTTTGATGGCTTCACGTCGTAAAGAATTGACTGATGAAGAAATTAAAAATTTATTGGAAGAATTAGAAGAAGAAAATTTTGCAGACAGTGATTTTGATTTCTGTGATGAATCTGAATGCAAGGTATTAGTTTTTTTGATGGCAATAATGATGCAAATTCCTCTGTATCATTTTATTTTGATTGACGTAAGGCAAAAGCAGATGATAATCCTATCATTTTTAAATTTACGGGAATTACGGTATTTCTGGGCGAATAAAGGATTTAGTTGAGGAGCACGAATTTTTTTATTTATTTTTTTCAGAAGAAATTTTAAACTTTATTGCAGATGAAACGAATAGATTCTTCCCAAATATTAGAGTTACATCCAGAAAGTAATAAAAGAAAACATGGGACAAAGTGGACTGATATTGATGTAGAAGAATTTAAAAAAATCTTAGGACTTATTCTTTTAATGGGCCATATGGATAAAGATAACATCAAAGATTATTGGTCGACAGATGAATTGATTGAAACTCCTGTTTTTAGAAAAAATATGTCCCGATAGATTTTTAATGTATTGATATTTTTACATTTTACAGACAATAAGAAAAACCAAAAACTAGATGAAGAATACGATAGATTATAGAAATTACGAAAGATTTTTGATTTTTTTTTTAATAAATCTTTTAAGGAGCACTATCACGTCTGAAAAACTTGCAATTGATGAAGTCATTATAAAATTCAAAGGAAGAGTGATATTCACAATATATTCCTACTACACATACACACTATACAGAACTACACATATAAAGAATATTTTTATTTTTAATTATATTAATGGTTTTTCTTTAATTACCAATTTCATATTTATGAGAGTCTGAGATTTTATATATTGTATTTTATGATTTTTAACTATCAGTAAATTGGTATGCTGCTTCTGCATTGTTAACTATTTCTGAATTACATAATAAAACCTGGAAAATTAGCATTTGTCCTTACATTTTTGACAATTATAATCCCTGTAAATAGGACTATTTTGGTCTAACTCCTGACCAAAATTACTGGTTTTGAAATTGATATTTTAAAAGTTAAAATAAGAAAATATTATAAGGGAATGTTAAAAATTTCTCATAATAATTTACACTTCTGAGAAAGTATGTGTTAGGAAATTCCCAATTCAAAGATTTAGAGAGTCTTCGAAACATTTTCATTAAGAAACAGTATTCATGTAATATAAGAGCTATTTTCACATTCTAGATTTTTAGATGGACTAATGAAATAAATTTTTACAAAGAAATAGTTTTGATTTAGTGTTAGAAATATGCTCTTCAATGTGAAATATATTTTTTCATTAGTCCAATGCACTATTGAATAAAAAGAGTACTAAACGTCACTTTTTATGTTAACAAATATCGGAATAGATGCTAGACATGTTTCTTGGTTTCTTCCTTTCGACGTACTGTTTATGGAAAACATCCCAGGAGCACATTGCATTTTTAATCTCACAAAATAACATGTAGGTAGAAATAAAATAAATATAAAAATGAAAATACTTTCAATCATAAATTCAGAGAGATGCAGTACATATATAAAAAAGTTGCCTTTTAGTTGTGTCGATCTTTCTTCTACGTAATTTTAATTTCTGTATAAAATTAAACTAATCACGGTTTTAGTTTTTAAAAATAATATAAGCATTCATATAAAGCTAAAAATACTGAAAAGAATTTATTCCCAATATAAAGCTAATGCTTTTTTGCTACGATTCTAATAAGAATTTTATAAAAATATTTTCTGAGACTGATACAGAGTATATTTTTGGAATGTATTATTTTTTGAATGAACATTTTCAAATTCTCAGTTATTGAGAAATGAACCGAGTATTACTATTTATTGTATGATACAAATGTAATTTTATTAAACAATCAACCTAAATTCTACATATAAAGGAGAAACTCAAGATTCTGTCTGGCTACCTTCATTGTGCAAAGCGTTTTATACTTAGCTGCAGAAACATGCAGAAAGAAAATTCCATTTTTAAGCTTTTTCCTTAAAATGAAGGATGTAAAAGCATATATTTTAATCCATTCAATATAGAAATTTGTTATAAATAAAAATACTTAAATCAAAAGAAAATTGAAACCATTTCTGTATTTAACACACAGATTACTTTTAATCTTTTTCAAATGCAACTCCAGAAATTTGCTTGTACTTACTCATAAAGGAAATATTTGTTAAAAATATCTTTATTTATTTACATATTTTAATATTAGGCAGGTTGTTTTTAGGAATGTTTTTGAAATATTCAGTTAGTTTATTGCTTATCAATTTTTATTATAACTAATTACAAATTCATTAAGAAGTTTGTAATTATTTTAAATAATTATTTCTGAGAATTCTCTGTAATAAATTAATATACACCATATTGTTTTAAAAACAGACTAAGTTTGTTTAACAAATGCATGCATATAATATCTTCAAATTCTTATAACATTTCTTAATGTGGTATATAAAACAACGATTAGAAAAAAATCGATAGCTTGTCGATAAGTACAGTATTTATGGTAAACGCATTTACAATTTCATTAGAATTATGGCAGACCTAGCGCGGCGTATCTCCCTCAAAAGTTAAAGATTCGTCACGGTGAAACCTGGGGCACTTAAATGGGAGGAAAATGACCCTCTCCTTTCGGTCAAGGGGGTAGGAAATGTCATCTTCTCGCGCCGTCCTAGGAGCAGTTTTTTGAAACGATGACGCCGGACTCAAAAGGTTAACTTTATCACTCGTATCCAATATATGTGTATTTGCTCCTTGCAGTTGAAGATACAAGTTCTTTAATTTTTTGAATATGTCGACCATGTAGCTCAATTTCATCACAAATAAACTATCGCGAAAATTCTCAGTTTCCGGTCTGTTTTCCTCTTGTAGGAAAACGGAGATTTCTTCTCTTAATTCATAATCTCGTTGCAAAAATTTTCCTCGTGATAACCATCTTGCTTCGCAATAAAATAGTAACGTTGAATGTACTGCACCCGTGTCTTTACAAAGTGCGGAAAAGATTCTTGATTTCAGGAGTCTCATTTTTATATAATTTACTACGGTTACAACCGTAGTTAACACAATATTCAAACCAGGACTCATTTGGAAGCCAAAGCTTTTCTGTGGATTATGCAATGTGTCTAGACGCACTGTAGCGATTTTTGTTTCACAAGTGCTTGATTACTTTGGAATCTTTCAGACATAGAGCAAGCAGCATCGGAGCATATTCTGACGCAATTTTTCCATTCAATGTTTGCCTAGTTCATAAAATCATTTAAGATAGCAAATAATGCGAGAGCTGTTGCTTTGAGTTCTATTGGCTTGCAGAAAAGTAAATCTTCTACTACTGACAAATCATCACAAAATCTAACATAAGCAATGAAATGAGCATCTGTATTACTATATGTTGGCTCATCGAATTGTATTGATAACAATTTGTCACGCAACTTCGACAAAAGCTGACACTCTACATCTTCATCTATATCAGCAATTTGACGGGCAAAAGAATCATTTGAAAGAGGCATAGACTGCAATAGTTTTGCAAAATTATCGCCATAATTTCTACAATCTCAGTTGTGGCTGGCAAAATAAGCTGTTCACAAATGGTGTAATGCTTTTTACATCTGGCTATATTATATGAACTTTTTAAGAGGCAATTAAAGCTTTTTCATTCTCAGACAAAGTGTTTTTTTAAAAATGATTTATGCTTTTCATATGATTTTAATTTTAATTCCAATAATTCTTTGGGTTTGTTTACGTACTCACTATGAAGCGTTTTTTAAATGTCGTATAAATTTATTACGTTTCATGCTGTCTGCCGCCAACATTTTTGAGCAAATGATACACAGGGTAGTTAATCTGTAGTTTGGGCACCCTTTTCTCGCCAAATGGGTGATAGACGCGCCAAGCGTGGTGACCCTGACTATTTCATGCTAAATGCACTCCTTGTGGCAATATGTCTTTTTTGTTATACAATTATATGTGTATTTTTCGTTATACAATTCGTAAAAAATCCATTGTTTTTGGTTTCGTTACCATATCAACGGTTAAATTCGTAAAAAACACGGATTTTGGTTTCGTCACCATAGAAACACCGTTTTTGCATAATGTCTCGGAGCATTCAACTCCGCGGGACAACACGCAAAAACACGCCAGTTGGCGACTTTTTGAAAATGCGCCAAGCAGTCACCCACTGGCCTTTCCTGTTAATTTATTCCAGTACTAGTGAACCCAAAATTTAAATATTCTTGAGAATATTTTCTTGATTTTATTTTCGGAACCACGTTTATCTGTGTATTATTTGATGCTTGTCTATTGTCTAATGCTTGTTTACGTCCGCTTAAAAATTTATCCATGATTCTGCATAAGTTTGCTTCTGTGAATATTTAATATGGTGAATTGCAATTACACGAAAATATATATAACATACACATTCAGAATAGATTCAATAGCGATAGAAGGATCGACTCGAATGAGATTTCTGGAATTTAAAATGGCGACATAGAACTTTCTCTTCGCTATGGGAAAACATTTGTTCACATCAGCGCACACTCCTAACTTAACTTTTAAGCTGACAAGACAAATTCCAGAAAAATCAAAACTTCTCGCGAAACAGTGAGAATGCCCGACATTGCGGGACGCAAGAGCAATAAAAAGGCTTAGGATTCTTGTTTTTCAATGATGAGGATCGGTGTTGCAGAATGTCAATTAATTTCCGTATTCTTGGTAATAATGTGAAGTTTAAAATTAAGGTGGTAGTGTAGTTTTAGCGCAAAAATACTCAAAATACATTATTATTATATACATTTTATTTATGTGGGGGGAGGCTCTATGAAAATTATTATTGAAAATTGGGCTGTAAATACTAAAAGGTTGAGAAACACTGGCATACACTAATGAAGAATCAATTTTAAAGCAATACAGTCAATTTAGTGGTGCCATTCCGGTCCACCTACACTAAAACACTGTTGGAAATCACCGCACACGAATCGGGAAAAGATGGTCACCGTGTTTTGGAACCAAAAAGGCATCCTTTTTATCAATTTCTTGGACCATGGGACAACCATTAAAGCTAACGTGTACTGTGAGCGCTCACAAAATTAATATGAGCTATCCAAATTCGACACCTCGGGAAACTGTCATCTGGCATCATACTATTGCAAGACAACATTCGTCAGCAATTCCGCTTCCATAACCAAAGAAAAGTTTCAAGAAATTCGTTGAGAATTCCTTGACTACCTTCTGCAGAGTCCTGATCTTACATCAAGCGAGATTTTCTTTTCTTGCATTTGAAATGGTTATTTGGTGAACAAATGATTTTAAACCGATAATGAACCTAAAGCTCCTATTACATTAGAGTTGCCGATATTCCAGTGAGAGCAACTCTCTCTTAAACTTAACATTACGTGGCGACGAGTATTTGGTATAATGGAATTCTAACTGGAGTTACAGCTATACGTACTCATTATCCAATGATATTTCAGATATTTTTACAGCATTCAAATTTTAATCATTATTTTGTTTTCGTCAAGTTTCATGCCCCGTTAAAGTTTTGGCCTTATAAATTGATAAAAATCAGCAATTTTTTTTTTTTTTTTTTTTTTTTTTTTTTTTTTGCATGCACTAGCAATTCGGGCAATTTTTATTTTTCAAATGATTTTAAAAATAGATAAAATTTTTCTTTTTTCTTCCAAGCGGTAATAGGACTTGGAACTTTTTGTTTATTTTCATTATTGTTGTTATAAATCAGGGTTAAAGAACGATCGAGAAGTGTTCAGTTTTAAAGGAGAAAATTTCTTATAGAATGCAATAGTAATTTCAATATAAAAGTATTTAACTGCTTAAAAAATTGACTATATTCTAACAATCATTTTATAATTCAAATTATGTTTAAATAATTTGAAAGCATTTCAAAATATTTATGCTGATATACTTAATAGGATATATTTTTATGTACAAAAAAACTCAGGCAAAATTAATAAATTTACTGTAAAATGTAATAAAGAAAATATCAAAATTCAGCTTTATTAAAATACTGTATACTTTGTACTGACTAGATCGCATTGTATTGATTAGAGTTCCCAAGTAAATTTTCATTAAATAATATTCACATTAAATACTTATTTTTTTAACCTCTTTTATAATTTAAAATAAAATTGAATTGCTTAAAATGTATAAATTTTAAAATCTCATTAAGTATTGACAATTCAGTAGTTAGATATTAGACCTGATTTAACTTTTAACAAAGGATTATTAACAATATAAATTGCATTTACACTTTCCTAGTCATAATATTTTTTAAATCTTCACTACGCAAAAATTACATGTAGTACATTCATCAGTGTTTCTTGTTAATGTACTGTTCAAAATTAAAGTATGCAGATAGATATTTTATTTTAAAAAATGTTCATTCAGACGATGAATTTATGTTATGGCTAAAGGAAGAAGAAAATGTGAAGTAATTGGAAACTTAAATATTAGATGTTAACTCAAGAATGTGTTTATATTTTCAAAAAATTATAATGAAAAAATATAATTAATTTAGTAAATAAATACTGTAATATATTGAAGAACTTGTTTTATTTTCTTAATAAATTGTGAAGTTAACAGGAAGAAAAAGTGACATAAGAAAAATAATATCAAAATTTAAGAGGGAAATTCATACAAACAAAACAAAGGAAACCCATTTTAAATGTTCATCTGAAATAATTAGCATTTTAAGAACTTGGCTTCAAGCAAAATTCTAAAATAAGAATTTGCCCTGAAATCTGGAATTGACTAAGTAAAATATGGCAACCTTAAAATTTAGAGTCAGACTGGTGATATAATATTAAATCTAATAAAACGGTTGCTTTCTTACAGAAAACATGAAACGAAACTCAAGCATTCATTGGACAATGAATGAGAATTACAGTAAGTCGAGTTGTCAAGTCACATAATATTAAATCTATGGCAGTTGCTCCGACTGGAATATCGGTAACTGTAATGTAATAGGGGTTTCAGACTAACGGTAATAATAAGTTCAGGTCTGAGGAGGCAGACTTTTATAACGAGTGTTTAAAAAAGTTAATGCTGGGTCATAGAGAGTGTATAGATGCGAACAGTGATTATGTGCAAAACGCAATTAGGTTTATAACCATATATTACTATCAATAAAAGCCTTTCCTCAAGAGCAATTTTAGTTATTTTATATATATATATATATATATATATATATATATATATATATATATATATATATATATATATATATATATATATATATATATATATATATATATATATATATATATATATATATATATATATATATATATATATATAAATAAAAGATAAAACATGAAAAATATGAAATTGGAAAAGCACTGAAATATATGAAACAAATGAAAAGAAAAAGCATAGGGGCCACGTCTTCATCAGGAGGGAGATGGCCAGCTATGCAAAAAGAAACAACACTCCTTTCTGACTTGCTCGAAGGACAAATATCTAAAGATCTTCGAGCAATTCCCCAAAGAGTGTTCGTATTCAATGAACTTAGCTTACAACATTTGAATAAATATAAATGCGGAAAATTAGAAATACCAATAAATTAAACATAAATGCAATTAGAGATACTCATATAAATGAAACATACATACATACAGTAAAAAATTAAATACATAAAGCCAAAGTCAGCAAATCAGATGGAATTTATATATGAAAATAGTAGGAGAGTTGCAAAAAGTAATTTTAAAATTATAGTAAAGAAGTGTTGCCAGTTGTAATTAGATTAAATTTAAAATATAAATGTAGGTGTTTTCAGGATTCTTGTAAGAACTTCAATGCTTGGGTGGTCCTTCTGTAGTTATAAAAACTAATCATTACTTCAATTTTACAAGCGATTCCCTACTTCCTACATATTTTAAAATAAAATTAATTGGAATATTATTATTTTTTAAGTGGTCTATCAGTCGTTTAATTTGATTTTTAGTAGATTCATGGTTGTTGCAGATATTATAAATGCGATTAAGTTCATTAATTATAACGTTTCTGTATATTTTTAAAGAAATATTTGAGTTCCAGGAAATTAACTTATTAATATGAAAATTAAATTGATTTGATTTGTCGAAGACATCAATATATGTAGTAAAATTATCAGTAGTGATAAATAAATCCAAAAATTTTGTTTTAGTATCAAATAAATTAGTTTTAATTAGAGAAAGATCTTCAGGATAAATAGTTTTAGAAATAACATGAAATTTTAAATTGTTAAAAATAATGAAATCATCTATGTATCTGAAATCAAAAGGATATTGATAAAAGAAATTTTTTTCAAAATAATGTGTAGAAATAAATTTGCTAGCAAATTTATTTCTACATTATTTTGAAAAAAAACTTCTTTTATTAGTATCCTTTTGCTTTCAGATACATAGATGATTTCATTATTTTTAACAATTTAAAATTTCATGATATTTCTAAAACTATTTATCCTGAAGAACTTTCTCTAATTAAAACTAATTTATTTGATACTAAAACAAAATTTTTGGATTTATTTATCACTATTGATAATTCTACTACATATATCGATGTCTTCGACAAAACAAATCAATTTAATTTTCATGTTAATAAGTTAATTTCCTGGAACTCAAATATTTCTTTAAAAATATACAGAAACGTTATAATTAATGAACTTAATCGCATTTATAATATCTGCAACAACCATGAATCTACTAAAAATCAAATTAAACGACTGATAGATCTCACTTAAAAAATAATAATATTCCAATTAATTTTATTTTAAAATATGTAGGAAGTAGGGAATCGCTTGTAAAATTGAAGTAATGAGTAGTTTTTATAACTACAGAAGGGCCACCCAAGCATTGAAGTTCTTACAAGAATCCTGAAAACACCTACATTTATATTTTAAATTTAATCTAATTAAAACTACCAACACTTCTTTACTATAATTTTAAAATTACTTTTGGCAACTCTCCTACTATTTTCATATATAAATTCCATCTGATTTGGTGACTTTGGCTTTATGTATTTAATTTTTTACTGTACGTATGTATGTTTCATTTATATGAGTATCTCTAACTGCATTTATGTTTAATTTATTGGTATTTCTAATTTTCCGCATTTATATTTATTCAAATGTTTTAAGCTAAGTTCATTGAATACGAACACTCTTTGGGGAATTGCTCGAAGATCTTTAGACATTTGTCCTTCGAGCAAGTCAGAAAGGAGTGTTCTTTCTTTTTGCATAGCTGGCCATCTCCTTCCTGATGAAGACGTGGCCCCTATGCTTTCTTCTTTTCATTTGTTTCATATATTTCAGTACTTTTCCAATTTCATATTTTTCCTGTTTTATCTTATTTATATTTCACTGTTTTTCCAATTTCATATTTTTCATGTTTAATCTTATTTATATTGGCAAACCTTTCTTTAGCTGCTTTTGCGCTGGCTAGATTTCCTATTTTATTGTATATTCTGTATTGTATTCTTATATATATTTATACTTTTTTTGCTTTATAATTATATATATATACATAATTTCACCATTTTTCTATATACACTACTGGCAATTAAAATTGCTACACCAAGGTGGCGACATTCTACAGACGTGTAATTTATACGAAAGGAAGAAGGGTCTGTGATATGCAACATTAGCTTTTCAGCGCATTCAGACAAAGCAAGCGCCAGTAGCGACACCTACATTGTGTTTAAACGAGGAAATTGTTCAGCCGGTTTTCCTCATACACAAATTGTATTTGAACGTTATTGCCTGGTGAAAATTTGTTGTGATGCCTTGTCTAAGAAGGAGAAATGCGTACCAGCACGTTTCTGACTTTGAAAAGGTTGAATTGTAGCGTACCGGGATTGCGGTTTATCTTATCACAGTATTGATGCTCGCATCGGTCGAGATCCAATGACTGTTAGCAGAATATGGAATCGATGGGTTCAGGATGGTAATACGGAACGCCATGCAGGATCTCAAAGCCCACCTATCACTAGCAGCCGAGAAGACAGGCATACTATCCGCATGGCCGTAATGGATCGTGCAACCACGTCACGAGCCGTGAGTCAAGAAACGGGGTCGTTTGGAAGACAACAAGAGTCTGCACGAACAGTTCGACGACGTTTGCAGTAGCATGGATCTTAGCTCGGAGACCATGGCTGCGACTTCCTTCGACGATGCGTTATAGAATACAGCGCCTTCAATGGTGTGATCAACGACGAACCTGGGCGCACGAATGGCGAGTCGTTATCTTTTCAGATAAATCCAGGTTCTGTGTACAGCATCATGATGGTCGCATCCGTGTTTGGTATCATCGTGGTAAACGCACACTGGAAGCGTGCATTCGTCATTGTCATACTGGCCCATCACCTGGCTTGATGGTATGGGGTGCCATTGGATACACGTCTCGGTCACCTTTTGTTCGCATTGACGGTGCTTTGAACAGTGCACGTTACATTTCTGGTGTGTTACCACCCGTGGCTCTACCCTTTATTTGAGCCCTGTGAAACCCTACATTTTAGCAGGATATTGCCCGACAGCATGTTGCCGGTATTGTATGGACCTTCCTTAATACGGAACATGTTCGGCTGTTGCCCTGGCCAGCACATTCTCTATATCTTTCACCAATAGAAAACGTCTGGTCAATGGTTGCCGAGCAACTGGCTCGTCACCAAACGCCAGTCACTACGGTTGATAAACTGTGGCATCGTGTTGAAGCTGCTTGGGCATCTGTACCTGTACATGCAATCCAATCTCTGTTTGACTCAATGCCCAGGCGTATAACTGCTGCTATTACTGCCAGAAGTGGTTGTTTTGGTTACTGATTTCTCAGGATCTATCCAGCCAAATTTTTTGAAAATTTAATCACTTGTTATTTTTAGTATTATATATTTGTCCAATAAATATCATTTTGTTATCTGTATTTCTTCCTGGTGTAGCAATTTTAATGGCCAGTAGTGTATTATAGAATGATAGAAAAGGAAAAAAAAAATAAAATATTTAGAACATATAATTTAATTAACATTTATTTTTTAAAAAAGGAATTAAATATCAGAAATTTGATGCTCGTTGGTTTACAAAAGAAGAATTATTAAATTAGCGGGACTTTTTAATCGTGTTTACGGTTGATGCATATTTTTAGAATTATTAATATTATATTAGGTTTGGTTACTAAATTAAATTTTCAGAACTATTCATATAATGTTAGGGTTGGTTAAAGGGTTAGGAATGTTTTGTAAGAGCTGTTTTGTAAGTCAGTTAAAATTTTTCGTGCAACTTATACCCAGCCGGTGCAACATAGGTTGCAATAAGTATAATTAATCTTTTGTATGATAATAATTTCTTATTCGTACTTAATTTCAGTCTCCTCCCATTACTGAATGGTTTTGAGTCGCAACTTTTTTTTATAATTTTTCTTCTCTATGATAGTACCAAGTTAATCTCCTGTAAAGATAAACGCTGATGTATTTCATTGGGGAGACCAAGGAATAATTTCGCCATTTGGAACCAATTCCGGAGTAGGTTTTCTCTTGATTCCAAATAGAATGAATACTCATTTATCTACGATGATTAAGATTTTCCATTTTACAAATCAATCTTTAAAATGTGAAATATTGTTTTTAACTGGATCGTTGCATGAGTGTTTCTTTTCTAATTTTTTTTTTATTCGATAACATGATTGACTTGTCTTCTGCAAACATTTACTGCGTTTAAGAAAATCTGTATGATTAATTAAGAGAATTGAATTTATTATGAGCGCTCTACCTAGTTAATTTTCTATTTAGAAAACTAAAACAAATTTTTAAAATTTCTTTTTTTATGAGTGGCAACTACAAAATTGTTTATTATTTAATGATAGTATGTGGTAGTTTCGGTTTCTAATTATTGCTTAAGTAAATGACAGAAATGATAAAAGTTTGAATTTATAACATTGAAAATGAAATGTGTTTGTTTAATTTTATGCACTTTTTTAAATTTTTTTGCAAGATCATGTGAATCAGGTAAAATATCATACACACAAATATATATATTAGTTTATCAAAATTTTATTGAAGCAGTTATGATAAATTATTACTTGATTGATAACAATGTCTCCTTAATTATTTCATAAATAAAATATAAATCAGAATACTTTTCTTTATTTTTCAACAAAGCTTGGAAATCACGTTGAATTGACTTAAAATCAAACTGCGTTCTTTAAGTTGATGAAAACATTTTGTATAACGTAATTGCATAAATATTTATTGCGGCATGTATCGTGTAACCATATTTTTTCTCTCTAACATGATTAGAACTAGATAAAAAATTTGTTGTTAAATCTTTAGTAATTCTGCATGTAAATTAATCAAACTTGTTCGAAATTCTATTCGAACAAACTTTTATTTGTTTATCTTTACCGATCTGTTCTTATTTTATTAAATAAGATCAATTTATTCAAATTCTAAATTATTTTATTTAAATATTCATTTAGTCAAGTTTATTTAGGAATATCATTATTCTATTGCTCTTTCTATAATAATCAAATACAAGTTCAAATTAAATATTTTTATTTAGCTATGAATTTTAAGTCTATTTTATGTTTTGTTTTCTACTGAAATCATTGTTTCTGTGAAAATGAATGAAAAGAAAAGGTTTTCACCTATATTTATAACTTCAGTCTTTTATTTAAATATATTCCTCTTGTTTTTTTAAAATATTATGTATTCTTAAATTAGCTTTAAAAACAAAATAAAATATAAACGCTACAATTATTAATTATGTGTTATTATTTGCATCAATATTTTTATTATACTTGTCACAAAAATGATATTATATATTACTATTGTATATTAATTTTTACATTGTGAAAATTGTGTTTAATTAAAATAAAAATGCATAAATTATTTTAAAGATGTAAATTTTATGAACTAATAAAAAAATTAAGGAATCCAGGATTTTTTTCTGATTTTTTATTTAAATGCCATTAAAAAGATTCCCATGTGCTTAATCTAAAAATAAAATAAAATAATTTAGGTCTGATTATAATCGATTTTATATTTTTCAGCACTTTTAGTTATTAATATTTGTTTTCACTTAATAGTGTCTTTAAATACTGCTATTTTTGTAAAGTTTATCAATAATATCTTAATTAACTAGTCTAATAATTTTTTGCTAAATTTTATCATGAAATCTATTAGCACTGTCACTACAACGTTATGAATTTTTTAGTTAAATATGAAGAATTCCAAAGTGTGAAATTCAGAAAACTTCTATCTGAAACTAAGCACACAACTCCTGGAAATCGTTCTTCCCATAACATTACTGTAAGTAAATTTTAAACATTTAATGTGTTTACTCACTTTTGTTTTGTTAATTAATATTTAAATATAGCATGATAAGTTTTTTAATCGAATAACATTTCAGTTTATTTTACGCATTTAATAGAATTAAGAAATTTTATAGATCCTGAATTTATTGCTCATATATTTTAAGAAATTAACTTCTCTTGATTATTCATTTAATAAAATTACTAGATAATATTACATTAATTACCTGAAAGTTTCATAAAAGACAGATTTTCATTCAATTTATATAGGTACTCAGGAAGAGTTGCTATGTTTCCCACTTCATCTATTAGTCTAACAAGAATTTAGAAGAATATACAAATCAGACTTTTCACAAAATTTATGAAACACTATGTTTTGTTGCTTTTATATATTACAGAGAAATGTATCTAGATGTTTTAAATAATTATCTATATCTGCTTATTTACAAAAGCTTATTTTATCTAAATTCATTTATTTACTATGTATATAAGTGTAATTTTTAAACTAATTTAGTAAACAATAAAAAATTAGTGTTTTGAATAATAATTTAAAATAATGATGCACAATCCAAACACATTCATCTAGGATTACATTTATTTATAAATTTTTAAAAATGTTATGTCCTTTTGTTTTATAATTAGAAATTGAAATTCTTTATTAATTAAGATTTAAAATTTCTTTAATATCAGTCTGTTGATTAATATAAAATTCAAATGATGGTATAGGGAACTATTACACTGTGATTCTGAGAAATTTCCTAAAATTTCTTAAAAAGATGTTAATGACAAATGTAGGGCTACCTATACATTTTATAGTCCAAATTTTGTGAAGAATTTAAAATTTTTTATATGATGAGCTTTGTACATAATGTATTTTTCAGATCTTGACCCTTTTTTATAATAGTCATGCATTTGTTATGATTATTTCTTTTCTTAGCCATAACAGTTTTGAACAGTTTGATTTG
The DNA here is from genome assembly GCA_030067965.1 of Latrodectus elegans. Lineage (NCBI taxonomy): Eukaryota > Metazoa > Arthropoda > Arachnida > Araneae > Theridiidae > Latrodectus > Latrodectus elegans. The sequence goes on along the minus strand of CM057811.1, from coordinate 36,017,410 downwards.
TAATCATAAAAGTGAGCAGAGTTTAGTTATAAAGAGCAAAAGAATTGTTATTCCTGCTGAGATATTAGATTTTCTGTTCTTGTCCATTAAAGAAACAACTAGGCAAATCATTTATTTTCAATATTTTTTAAATGTTATCAAGGATTGTCTTAAAGTTCAGTGTGGTAACTTTCATTTAGTATTCAAATTTATTTAACATGATTTTTAGTTTCTTATGTTGCAGTTTTTATTATAAATCCAAATATTAAATCAATTCATGTCGTAAATATAAAATAAAATTGAATTAAGATGTAGATAACATAAAAGTAATAAATTAAGTCATGAAAATGTTAAATATATTGTTACTGACTGTTTACATAATAAAAATTTAAAATAAAATAATTCTGTTCAAGTCATATATATATATTGCATCTTCAAATATTTCTAAACATTGCTTCCTTCTAAGCATTTTTTAACTAGAATTGATGAAGTTTTATTTCCTATTTCAAATGGTATTTTTGCTTCTAATAATTATATATACATGTATATTGTAACATGCTAAAATTAATGAATATTATATTTTAGAAAAATGTAAAAGTGATTGCTGACTCTTTGAAAGATGATCCCTCAGTAAGAAACTTAAAAAAATTTCTTCAATACTTTAATTCCTTTGTGGTATCAAAAATTACCTTTTATATATTTATTTAGGCTGGTTCAGATGTAGCAGTTTTATTTATAGTAGCCATAGTTTTCTTATCTGTAGTTGGAATGGTGATATACTTTTTAAGAAAATTTCATCAATTAAACAAAAGGTAATCCTAATTTTACATTTTTTAAAAATTCATGTAATGGCATTATATATAGTTATATTTACATGTATTTTTGTAATATTATTATAGTAAAATTGTTAAGGTAGAATTATCTATTATCTTAATTTTTTAATTAACTATATGAATTAAAATTAAAAAAATTTAAAAAATTGTATTTTTTTTTGTCAAAGATTAATATTTAAATTGTTTTACTTTATGTAAATGTATACTGTTGATTTTCAGCACTTTTAACAGAGGATTCTAATGGAAATTAAATGCTTGTTTATGAAATGGAATTATTAATTATAAATTTGATTTTAAGCTAAAAAATCTGACAAAAGTTTGTCTTATTTTCATTGTTCTGTAATTAACTTATTCTATTTTCTTTCACTAAATTATTTTCATATTTAGTAGATTTTTGTTTTATAAGCAGTGAGGAAAAAAATCTAACCCTTTTTGCTCAAAAATTAGAAAATTATTTTGTTTATATATTGAATGTTTGAAAGAGACCATTATATTCATAAATATATTTCTAAGGCTGAAGAAGAATAAGCTCTGTAAAGATATTTAAACTAATATTATTAGCTTTAAAATAAAACTTTATTTTAAATTATAATAACAGAAATACAAATGCTAACTTATTTTTTAGCTTTAAAACTTCAATTTATAGAAGTTTTGGGAAATCTAAATTCAGAGTGAAACATTTGTTATGGTTTCAAGCAACCTTTGCAAAGCTTAATTTTACTTATGCTTCAAACATAAGATAAAACTTAAAGAAAAAAAAAGGGGGGGAGAATATAAATACCAATAAATATAAAACTGTGACTGAGCTGTAAGAATTATAATCTTTTGAATAAATTGCAAAGTTAAATCTCAACCAGGATAATAAAACACATAGTAATTTTTGTATTTCAATTTTCTACATATTTTTTTAAACTGGATTTCTTCGTATGTAATGTGCCAATACAATTCACTATCTAATCCATTTTGAGAACATGTGCTGTGGAATTTCAAAAAGATAATACATTTCAGTTATTAAGTAGTTAGCTACTTGAAAGATAATTCAAATAACCATATGTTCTTGTTGTCTTATCTCACTTATAAGACAGAGATATCGATTAAGTCCATGAACCCATGCAAATCATGATAAAGGGTGTGAGACGCAGCTTTAGGAAGTTTAAGACCAAGAAACATCAAAGTTTGAAATTTGACTTTTTCCCTCAATCCAGCAAAGCATTTAGATGAGGAAGTAGGTGAGTTTCATAATTTAGAAGCAGGGACCAAGCAAAAGAACTCAGACTTGGCATATCACCTTAAAAATATCAATTCACTTGAAGAATATTGCAACCATGAAATGTTTTACATGTCCTAGCCATCATTAGCCACTCAGTTTGGTCCAGATTTGAACTCACTACCATCCGACCAAACGACTTAGCCAACCAGGCCTAATTTTGTTTTATGAGCACCTATTGTTATGTCCTTTATATTAAAAATTAGATTTTTAAGGATAAATTCTATTAATTTCACAAGAAAAATGTAAATGTTATATGAAAAAGCTAAAATACATAGTTTATAAATGGTTGAAATTATATGAATAAAAGATAAGAATGTAAAGTAATAAATTGTGTTATTTAATAAATATTACGATCACACATTTAGTTTACATTATAAATTTAAATAATTACTTTGTAATACACAAATTAATAAGGATATTTTTATTTTAGTTTACCAACATACAGATATTCATCATTAAAAACAGAAATCAATGGATATGGACCAGATGATAAAAATGAGTCACAAGCTTTAGTTGCTGTGTCTACTGAAGAAGAAGATGATTTTGATGATGAAGATGAAGTAATAAAATTGTCTTGTATTAGTCTTTGTATCGATTTATTTAAATTTTGTTTTTTTATTGAAATTCTTTAAATAAAAAATATAGACTTAAAATATGTGCTTTTAATTAAAACATTTCAATGTAAGGTATTTCAATTTTCAACATAAATTAATATATTAGATTTCATTTGTGCTGCTAATATTGAAAATAAATACTTAATATACTGTTATATTTAATAATGTATAGTTATTTAATTTGAAGTTTATGTGTAATTTTTTTGAATCTTGTATTTTAGAGTATATTATAATGTTTTCTTACAGATTTCACCTCCCACACTGTTGGTACAATCTCAAACAGTCATGCCCACCAAACCCAATAATAATGCCATACCTCTTCCTCAAGATAACAAATCAATACAAATTAATACAGCTGTGAAAAGTGGAGATTCATCTTTGGATTCAGATGATGTATTACTTTTAATATAATTTTTTTTAAAAAATTTTACTGATATAAAGTGCACTGTAGCTATTCGTATATTACTTAATCCAACTAATTTCGTGACATTTTGGTTGAAAAATATTTTACATTTATCTTTTGTTATTTTACATAAGTGTCAAAATGTTATACTCATCTAAGATAATTTTTTTTGTTTAATAATATAGTTTTTATATTTCCTTATAATTCAAATTGCCATAAAAATTTATTTTAATGTAAATGAATTTCTAATAATCAAAAAAAAAAGTATCCTGTTTTTGAAAATATGAAATTGCTAAAGCAATGTTTACTGTATCTACTGATTTTTATACTGATAATCTAGTTATTAATTCATAATTTCATATTATCACGTTTCATGAATCCTAAATAGTTTAAATCAAACATGCAACAAAACAAAATATCTCTTATCAACTATGACATACATGCAACAATAGATGACATACAACAACAATAGATGCATTCATGCAAATATTAAAACTGTCATGATTGTATTGACGGATTGTTAATACTCATGCCTTCAACATGGCAATCTATGGTTTCAATTCATTAACAAGTTCTTACAGTTGTGTGCATGCTTGGAGTAATTTAGAATATACTTTAAATTAAATGTCCCAATCAAACAGACCAGCTCTTTTTTGTAAAAAGATCTCAGAATACTCAACAAATGTTAAATCTTATTGTGTGTGCTTTAAAAACTTGATAGAAATAGATATTTAAACCTAGAATATTTTTAAAGTTTAATAATTTTGGGAATTCTCTCATATCGCCTGTCTCTATTAAAAGTTTATTTATACAATGAACCAAACATTACATATATATATATATATATATATATATATATATATATAATGTTTGGTTCATTGTATAAATAATTAGTCATCCTAGTCTATTATATGTATATATATATATATATAAACTTAAAACTTATCATGTAAATATAAAATTTTGAATATTATTATTTCAGTTTTGAAATAGAATAACAATTTAAAATAATCTATAAAATTTGTTATATCAAATTCATCAAAAAAAAAGAAAGAAAAAGAAAAGAAAGAAACAATAGAATTGACAAATTTTTTAAAATTTAATTTATTATAGATATAGAATAATAAACTATTATAGTTATTCAAATAACATGTGATTAACAAAGAAGTTCTATATTTAAATTACAAATAAATAAAATTTCTCTCTCATTATTTAATTTTTAATTATTTTTATAAACCTATTTTAATGCTTAAGGAATAAAAAATGAAAAGTGGATTTTTACATTTTTATTTATTAATTTCTTATCCTAGTCTATTATTTTTTTATTCAAAATTTTTATAAATCATCATATTAATATAAGTACTTTATGTAAATCAAAATATTTTTTTTTTTCACCAGTTTTGATAAAACTGGTGAACATGAATAAATTTACTAAAAAAATAACCAAACGATATAAGATAACATTTGAATAATGTTTTTAATTAAGACTTTTTTGTAATACTTTAAATTTAAAATTTTACATTCATTTTTATTCACATTAGGTAGGAATTGAAAATGCATACTTATAAATTAAAATAATTTCATGATATATGAAAAATTTTAATGTTCTTATTTTAAAAGAATGATTCTTCATTTTATTTATTATTTTTAAAATATATTAAAAAATAAGTGATTTTTCCTTTTTAAGTATTATATAACATTCAAACTTTCTTCTGTCTCAAAATATATTGAACAATTTAATGTTCTTTATTTCTTGTTTTAGGAATTACTGCAATGATTATTATCTGATCTTCCCAAGATACATGGTATCCATTTTCAATAAAAAAAAAGGACAATGCTACCTTGCAATGTATTTTATGCAATTCCTGTAGATATTCACTTTCATCGTAGATTTATGGTTTATTTAAAACATTTTTTATAAGTAATTTATTCATTTCTTTCTTTCATTTTTCCAGCAGTAAAGATTTAACTCATGAAAAGTTGTGATACATAATTTTTTTATTTAATATTTATTCTATCAGTTTATGAAGTGTACATTTCTTTCATGATAGTGATAAAATATTTATAATAGCTAAAAGAAAAAGCAATCATTACAAAAAAAATTATTGTAATGTAAAATTGATATGAACTGAATATTTGTTAAAATAATATTTGAAGTTTTTTTTTTTTTTTTGATTTGTGCATCTTTAAGTTATTGTGCATTTATCTTTATTAATAAAAGTATGACTTATGCTTTAACATTAATAACTGAAGCATACAGAACTTTATGCAGATTATAACTGGTCTGTACATGCACTATTATATTCATTTTCATTAAGTTTCAAAATTTAAAAGGATTACCTTAATGACAGAGTCAGAATAGATTTTTAACCAATATAAACACAAGTGCTATTATAAATTAATCTAATTATGCTAATATAATTATTATAATCAAAATGACTTCCTTTAGCTCTCTAATAACAATTCTTGATTATAGCTATTTTTCACGAATTTAATAAATTTTATTGTTGTGCGAGATCGATGTATACTTCAACTTCTCTTCAACCAACAATTCTAGACTGGGTTAAAATCAGATGTGGATTTCTCGACTTCATAATGACAATGCTCACAGCTGACATTTATTGCATTTGTGACAAAATTACTTATTGCACTTTTTTAAAAATAAACATGTTTCAAATAAGTACTCTGCTATATTTGAAAATGTGCATCATATCATTTATGAGCACAAGACATAAAATTTGCAGTATATTGTTACATTGGCATTAGATATTTGAGATATTCACCTACATGAAGATTCTTGTCTTTTTTCTCACATAATGGAAAAATTCAGTCAAGTCTCTTCATTTTTGTTTATTTAATGTGTTGTTTCTTTCTGAGGAGTTTATCATGTGTTTAAGATGCACATATGTAAATTAAATACATCTCCTTTCAAAAAGCTAAACTGAATACAGTAGTTTAAGTTTTCTTTATAAAAATATTTTCTGACTATTTTCACGTTAATATTTTATTTGTACTGTGCTGACTTACAGCTTATTCTTTAAAATTTATGTTATTTTATTGTTCCTATAAATATTAACATTATCTAAAGCAAGTTGCCTAAACCAAATAACATGAAGTAAATTTGCTGAAAATGCATGCAATATTTAAGGTGTAAACCCTCACTCCCCCCCAAATTTAATTTGCATATAATTAGAAGTTCTTTATTACATTTTGCCTGACCTTCAAATGTTGGCTTTTATAAAAGCAATTGGATTAGATTTGATTTACTTTATAGCAAAATTTTGTGTTCACTTGAAACTTAAGTAGCTCATTTAATTTTAATGCTTTATAGTTTATTTCTTCAAATATAAATGAATTTTCATATTTTGCCCACAATGCTCAATTTTAATTTTAAAAGTTTATTTCATATGTAATTATATATTTGTTACACAAATGCAAAAATTCTGTAATTTGCTAATTTTGTATCACTCAAAAAACTATCAGTGTAATATTTTTAGCATTATTTACAAATTGCAAGATTTTTGATTGTCTTAAATTTTATAATTTACAAAATAAACTGTATAAGATCAGATCAAAATTTTTATATTAAAAACTTTATTTTGAAACTGGCTAGTAAATTTGCTTAGTTGTCTTTTGATAGCTGTTCAAAAAATTTAGCACATTCTAGCAAGAAATAGTAAATTTCGAATGACAAGTTAGAAAAGCTAATAAATTTTGCCAAAGCTATGGAAATGAGCTACAATGAATACATGAATTTAAAAACAAATACTGTGATATTTATAGAATATTTTACCATAATTACATGAATATATATTTTATCTTTCACAAAACTTTTTTCAAAATATAAGATTAAGTTTCTTTTAAAACTGTACTTTAAACTAACATCGATGTCAACATTGAAAATAAATATTTCATGTTAATATACTGTTGCAATAATGCATCATTCATTTGTCTAATATTACAACTGATAAATGTCATTTCCAATTTATAAATTACTCACAAGCACATGATAATTCATAGCTAATCTAATGAGAAATTTGAGAATTCTGTGAGCATTGAACACTTGTTTGTTGACATTGATTACAATTTTAATGTACAATATTATTTGTATTTGCTAAGTTATTTTGTATTAGATGTAACAATTCAGCTGTAACTTTATAATCAAATAAACAGACTAAACAATGGCATATTTGTTAGTAAATTTAATTTTATTCAAGACACGAATTACATAAGATTACGACATTAAAATAAAAACATTAGATTTATCAATACACAAACAACCCATGTGAGTTCTAAACCAAGATCACTTAGGACAGAATAGTGAGAAGAAAAAAGTGAATTAATAAACATAAGTTAACAATATAATTCACACAAAAATCTGCTCAAGAACGATTCTTCAGTTCTTAGTTTCTTAAGATATTTGATTCATAAAAATGCACTTTGGTAAATGATTTAAATACATGGCACAATTTATTCATTCTTCTTATCATCATCACCTTGAGCTCCAACAAGTTTCTATAAGATCAAAATAATTAAGTTTGGAAGCATTCTAGAATTTAATGAAAGACTTCATTAAAATTTATTAAAATTGCCACTAATTTTTTCTAGAATTCTGTAAATATTAAATGACAAAATGCATCATTGGTCAATTTAAATTTCATAAAAAATTCTCATTTTTATTATGAATCAATCATTGAATGAACATCGATATATATATATATATATATATATATATATATATAATATTGTAGTCAAAAACTAAGCTACAAAAATAAGAAAATGAATTTAAAACTGACTACATCTATTATAGAAAAATACATTAAAATAGTTATAAATAATGGAACTGCCGCGTACATAACAAGTTTAAATTTAAATGGAGAAATATAACAAATGCTAAAAATAAGTAAGATGAAAGCAATTTATCTACTTAAAACAAAAACTTAAATAATTAAACATACTGAAGTTCTCTCTGAATATATTTGAAGATTGCACTTACAAAATTGTTATTATAAAAGACTACACAAAACTATTTATGCTTAAAAAATTTAACATTTTTCAGTTTGTTGTATTTTATCATTAAATTTAGAGTTTTAAAATGGAAAAATATTTTCATACAAATATAATCAATTGTAAATTTTATTTTAGTTTATCATATTAAATAGACTGAAAAATGTCAATGGAAAAGTTATTATATTAAAGTTTTTACATTTTATCATATTTAACACATTATCAATTTCAAATATATGTAGTCACTAATACAGAAATATTATCTAAATAAAATGAAAATAATAAATCATTATGATTAAATTAATTTACATTTTTAGTGTAAACTAAAATGTTAAACACTTACTTGCAGTTTCTCATTCTCTGCCAATAATCTATCATATTCTCTGTTAGTGCCTTCAGCTTGGCTTTTCAGACTCTCTAAATTTTTCTTAGTTTTACTAAGTTCTGATAAAGGAAAAGTAATAAAATTAGGTTATGTTTTTTCAATACTAAAAATGTCACTTAATTTCATTACAATAGAATAAATCAAAATTTGCTTATTTTTAAAAATTTATCTTAAAAAATACTAATTATAATAAATTGACAGATAGTGTTGATTATACTTTTTTTAAAAATCAAATTTGAATAAAACCCACAAGTGTCTGATAATTTAGTTTTTTGTAAACAGTAATAGTACCTTATGTTGCATTCATAAATCATATTCAATATTTCAAATTAAACAGTAAAAAATGTACATTTTAATAAGATTCAGTATTTTGTAAATAGCGTTTCTGTGAATGCTTATAATTTATTAAATATAATAAAGCTACATGCATAATATAAGCAAAAAAATTAGTATCATAAAATTTTTAATAAATTATAAAAGGTTTTATAAAAACAAAGCAAATTACTCAAGTATTTTAATATAATACACTAAAACTTTTATAACAAAAAACTGGTATTAAAGAAATTTTAAAATAGATCAATAAATACAAAATCGTTATATCCAATACATTTTCAAATTTACTATTTTAATAGAATTTTTACCTTCTTCAACTTGTCTTAATTCTGATTTTAAAGCTTTGATCTTATTTTCATTTTCTTCATTCAGGCGGTTTTCTTTGCTTTCCTGTTGTTCTAACTATTAAGGTAAGAAGTGTAATTTTAGGTACTCTTATTTAATCTTTGTTATTGCAAAAAATAAAATTCTAAAAATTTCTAAAACTACTTAGAAAATAAAAGTATAATTTAATACCACCTTTAAGAGTAATCAAGTGAAAGACTCAGCTATTAGCCATTTTAATATAAATAATTTTCATGTTCTATTATTGTAGATTAAGTTTTGATATTTCATCTCAATGTATGCCTTATCTTGTTAAAGTGAATGAAACATGAGGAAGAATTTAGTTAAATTTAGATAAAAAGGCTAAATAGTTAATCCCAGAAAATTGCAATTTTAGTGATTACTAAAATTCCAGCAGTAAAATGAGCTCTTTAATATGTAAAATAAATTCTTTAATATACAAATTTCCTTTTGCATCAATATTCTTGTATATTTTTTTGTCGAAGTACTTTGACAAAATAAACACACAAGTGAAAATAAGTATATCTTATAATATACAATAAGTATATATATATATATAAAGAGTATATCTTCAAAACATTTTTTAAAATAAATGCTATTATATATTTCTTTGTCTTTCTATATACCAGCATTTAAATGAAACTGCTAAGTATACTTTAAATTAAAAAAAGATTATATGTTACATACTGTGTATAAATATATATATTACATATTATAACATGGTTTTTTTAATTTTTTTATTAACTATGCAAACTATTCCTGTTTGAAAATGTACATAAAAAACTTGGATGAAAGCATACAGAAACTCATAAAACATTTGTGAATTTCTGTATACTCTATCAACAGCAAATCAAATAAAATGATAGATGAATTATTTGATTTGTCAATGTTCACATTTTGCACACAAGGGCCAATTATAAATTTTTTCATACAGTTAATAAGCCCAATCTTTTAAAATTCAATTCAAAAGTAAAAAAGAAAAAAAAAATCCAAATTATATATGCACAAAAACATTCTGATAATAGTATAATTGATTAGATTACAATTAGAGCAAAAAATGTCTTAAATTCTAAAAAGTTTTAATGTAAAACAAGACTTTCCAATGTTACCAAATTACAACAGACCTGTATTACTTAGTGCTGCCTAAAAGATTTTGGTAAATTTTGATTTGAAATATTCATCAGAATTAAATTAACATTATTTTGCATATTTTCATAACTGAAATATTTCATTTTGAAAAGCAAGTAAAATGGAACATTCAAAGAAAAACTACATACCTTTTCTTTCTCTTTCATTAAATTCTGAGCAGCTTCAGCAGCACTCTGGGCTTGTTTTAGAGATGCACATTCTCTAGCTATTAATTCTGCTTGCTTTGATAATAAAGAAACAAGTCTGCGAATAACACTAGAGAATAAAATAAAATTGAATAATATTCATAAGTTTTGTAAAAACTGCACATAAAGCAATATAAAATAAACTTGTGTAAAAATACTTTTGAAAATTCAACAATGTTTTAATTAAAACCTAAAAATTAGCCACAATTCATGTAAGGAAGAAAAACTAGAATAGCTGTATTTCATTTAAGAAAGTATTTAAATAAAAAGAAATGTGAATAAGTGGAAAGTCAAAAAAAAATTCCAACATGAAAATTAACACAATTTACTTTGTCTGAAAATAGTCACCAATTTATCATAGAAGTTCAATCAAATGTCAACGAATTGTCAAAACTGTAATAATTAAAATATAATCCAATTATAGATCAAAAGATAGCAGTTATAAAACTACCAATCTGAAGAAAATAATTACAATGGTTAAGAAATGATTGTTTTGGCTAACAATCATTTCAATATGGTCTTTCAAAGTTTTATTTATCACTTTAATGTGTGTGAGAAATATTTGCTTTATTTATAAGGCATCATGAAAGTGCCTTTCATTTTTATATTAAACTACCATAAAGTTGAGCAGAAAACAAAAATTAAACATTTATCTCATGATACTGTAAATATAAATTATGTATTAAACTTATTTTAAGAATTGAATCAATATTACGGTGCCAAAAAAAGGGCAAAGCCAGCAATGTAGCAATTTCTTTGTGCTCGAAACATTCTCATGCTTTGTTGAAGTTCAGCATCTAAATGTCCATGGCTTGTTTCTTGTTCTTTTGCAGCAGAATATTTATGCATTTGACGTAAGGAATCTAAAATTTAAATTTACAAATACAAATTACTTTAAATATGATTTTGCAAATTTACCTTTTATTTTTAGTAGTATTAAAATAATTAACAATTGAAAACTAATAATTTTTCAAATAAACAAAATTTATAGTTTATACATACTGAAGATAAAACTTTTCATAAACAGCAAAAATAAAAAAAAAAATTTCTTGAATTAATTTAAAAGCTCATTCCCCTTAAAAATAAAATTTTAAAATTATTATACTATAGAACTAATACTTTTAAAATTATTACAAGTACAATTGCAAAAAATGTATTCATTAAATAAAACCAACTATAGCGTTCCATATGAATTAAAATATATTAAATAAATTTTAAAGACAAAAGCCATGGAATTTAAATTTAGCAAAAATATATTGTACTTTTAGTCTCATAAGTACCATTGACATTTCTTATATAAATATTAATAAAAATTATTTGCAAATTGAATGACATTCGTATAGCAGTTTGTATGCTAAAAGAATTTAAATCTTTGCTATATTTTTTAATTTAATTAAATTTGTTTTTCTCAATTGGGAAAAATCAGTTTTTCATAATTTATTTAAACATTCTACAACTTATTTGATATGCCTTTAATTATGATAAAAATGAAAGCAAACATCAAATTACTATTTTGTATTCAATTAAGTGAATTAAAGGAAATAAAAAATGAAACCAAACTGAAGTTAGAAAAACATTGATGATTAAACTACATGTTTCTTAAAATGAAGTTAAACATTTTACTGTAAAATTAAAAATATATAAACAAATATAATCTAAAAATGACAGTGAAAATATTATTCTGCATTTAAAAATAATGTAATAAGAGAAACTAAATATTTATTTTACACATGTTAGTTGATTTAATAACAAAAAATGTAAGTAGTCAATTATAAATAAAACAATAAATTTATCAAGACTTCTGACAAAAAATGTATACTTTACAATCTGGTTATACACAGCTAATTTTTTTTCCATAAAAAAAAAGTTTGATAAGAAACCTTTGTTGTAAATTTGGTAACAAAAATTTATTTCAAAACTCTAAGCTCATCTTGTGCATAGACCATACACAAAATCTTGCGGCATTATATTCACCTGTTTGCATTGTAGAATGCTGTTTATATACAGTGGAAGTTTAATAATAATCACAGGCATTCATCACTCAATGGTCATTTTTAATTGATATTGTTAATTTTTGTTAATCATACAACAGTTAATTAGACAAGCACTATTAGTTTAACACTGCTTCCAAACTGATATAAAAATCCATGTTTGAGATGGAGAAGAAATATTGATTGTAAGATATAAATAAGTTATATAGGTTTTAGTTGTTTAATTTCTACGTACAATGGAGTTTTAAATGAAAGAAGTTTAAAGTTCAAACTTTAGTTTAAAAATGTTTAAGTTTTATTTCCTTTATTTATAATGAATTATATGTTATACCTGGATGTGTTATCTTTATTTCTTGAGTATGTAAATTCTTTAACGTTATTTAAAGTATATAAAAGTGTATTACATATTTTTATATGCGCGAGTTTAAATAAGTTGTTTTACATAGTAAGCCATTTTAGTATTTAAATAATATGAATGCAGTAATTCTTAAGGATTTTTTTCTTGGTCAAGAATTAATTGCTATATATATCAATTTCATTCATACTATTCATTTAGATATACTGTCCAGTTTTTGATCTTTCACATGTCAAACTATATCAGTATTTTTTAAGGCCATTATCATTGTTTAGCTGATTAAAATGAATAATAAAAAAGTTATTTATGTTAACAGCATAATCTTATTTTGTTATATATATCTCAGCATATATAATTTATAAGTTATTATAATAATGCCGAAAAAGATTTTATTGAAATTTTTTAACAAAAAATAAAATGGTCATTTGATTTGATTGTTTCATGGAATAAGTTTTATACATGAAGACTAATTTAATTGGACAAGGAACTACAGCAGAGTTTGTAGATCTTAAATTCCAGGAGTTGCAAAGAGATTTTTAAGTATTATATAAAAATTTTCAATAAAAATTTTCCAGGAAGTATCAACATTCAAAAATTTCATAATTAGGTTTCCAATTTTTTTTGGCTAAATATATCTGTAATTATATACACAGCATTTTTCCATTTTATTTTCAAATGAATACAGCAATAGATCTGTGAAAACTAATACAAATATTGATTTAAATTAAGTATAATATTTATGATTATAGAAACATTAAATGAGCTACACTACTACAGCAGAAAAAAATATAATTTAAATTTTTTATTACCCAGTTTACTTAAACATTATATATAATAATATATATTTTTAGAATTTGTTTATGGTTTCAAAATTTTAATTTATTATGAAATTCCTAGACGAGTAAAAACAATGAGTTAAAATCAGAATATTTAGAAAATATAAAACCACAAAAATAAAAAATATAATGTATTACTTACACTAAATTTCAATTTGATTTTTTTTCCAAACCATTTAGTATTTTAATTAAAAAAAATTTTCTCTGTTTGCTTTAACCAATTTATATGTTACCACAATCATTACATATGCATATTTTTGAATTTTTCTTATTTAATTATATCAAATACACTTATATTTTAATGTATTATAAATTAAAGTTAAGTTTTGATTTTCTGAAGATCCAAGATTACACCAATTAATTTTGTTATTAAAATGAAGTTAGTCAAGATTTCAGCTTCTTTGGCAAAATTTTTCAAATTAATCAATTTGATTAAGTGAAGAATTTTAGTTTTTCCATGCATAATATGCAGTGATATTCATATAAATATAATTTTGTTAGGTAGCAAAATTAAGTATATCTTTGTTAATTAAAATATCACAGATACTTCTTTTGCTTTTAAGAGTGATTATACACATACTAATTAATTTAAATTTTCTATCAAATTTTTGTTTTTAGAAAGGTTTACCATTAAAGAATAGAAAAATTTATATTAACTCCACAAGCAGCAACAATTGTTTATATTTGATAATATAAAGAAAAAGAATCTATTCTGTAATTCATAAGATCAAAATAGTCTTAAACTTAAGAAACATTAAATGATTCTATAAAATCATTAAAATTATAATATTTTAAAGTAATAGTTAAAATATAAATATTTTAAAGTAATGAACAAAATCTCTTTATGATTCAAGAATTCATTCCTGAAAGGTTATGAAATAATCTTTAAGCATTAATTTTAGATGCATTAGGAAACAAAAAAAATTTTCTGCATTTAATAGTTTAAGAAATTAAACATGAAACATTTCAAGCTAATAGAAAATTGCAATGTGAATATCTCTTTATTAAGTGCTTTCTCATCAATATTAAAGAAATTCATAATTTAAACAAACTTCCTTTCATATATCCAAAATGTTTAATTTTTTTTAAAAGGCAACAATTTTTTATATTTTTTAGTTTTGTTAACAAAAGAACTTGAAAACTGAAGGCACCTCAAGAAAAAAGAAATGTAAGCAATTGCGATATTTAAAATTTAAATCTATACAAAATTTCATAATTTTGGTTGGCAAAAAATTGTATATTGTGCAAATGTATAGAAATTTGCTTTTTCAATAAATTTTGATATTTATAAATAAAAATAAATTATTGATAATTCGGTGGATAAAAAAATCACTAAAGTATAAATATTATGATATATATTTAATGACATAACATTAATATAACAAATATCATAAAATTTAACTATATTTGCACAATTTTATTAAATAATATTGTGTATTTAAAAAGAACTTGAAATTGTCAATTTCAGAAATTTTTTATATTATTGAAACTTGAATATTTAAAGAGTTAATCAAATTAAAAACTGGGTACTTTAAAAGTATTGAAGTAAATTTAAACAATATCAATGTAATTAAAGTCAACCTACCTAAAAACAGCAACAGAAGGATGACGAAAAATGCAGAGAAGTAAAAGTTTGAATAAGATGCCAGACTTCGCAAAAAACTAGATTTGAAAAGTTTTTGCCACCTTGAAAAACAATTTAAAAAACCATTGATAAAATAAATAAGCACATATATTAAGACTATAAATAAATATTACCAAAAAAGTTTATTAAAATTTCTGTTAACGATTTTTAAAGATTCTTTCCACCACAGATATACCATTAAAATTAGATAAATATTCTGGGGAAAAAAAAAAAAACGCCTAATAATTTTGTTATTAGGATATAAATGTTACTTTTGTTTATTCCTTCTCCACTCTTTATTACAGTTTAAATGGCACCATGAAAATAGAACATTGCAAAAAAAAAGTATCATTCCACTCTATAAATATCAACGATCGTATTATAATGAAATATGCTATATTTCATGAATAATTTAACTTCACATTATAAGGTAAAGAAGCCAGAAATATTAGTAATACAATTTCTTATACTTTTTAAGGGTTATATTCAAATTTCTTTTAAATATATACATATCTTTATAAATCACATAAAAATGCATATAAAAATTAAACTTCTAAACTTGAGTGTAAAATATATATTTATTAATGAAAAATATTTCTAATAATCTTTGTTCAAATTTTTAAAAGTAGGTGTAAAATTATAAAGTTAACAAAAATTTTGGAAAATCTTCAAATTAACCAACTGTGAAGGTTCCAATTTCAAACTTCATTGTAAAATACCATTTCATTGTAATATTTCTAACAATCTTTATTTAAATTTTTTTAATTAGGTGTAAAATGATAACAAAAATTCTTGAAATTAATCAACTGGGAAGATTTAAAAAAATTTTCGAACTTTCTTGTAAAAAATAAGCAGTTTTCTTATGATATTTCAATTTTAACATCCTTCTATAATCAATCACACTTGCTTTATGAAGCAATACTCGATCATTTTTAATCTAGAATTTATATTAAAAAATATATATTTATAGAAAATATTATATTAGAAATCTAAAAATTATTGCACAACTAATATAAATTGAAAAAATATATAAATAATTCTAAAAACATGATAAATATTTTAAGAGATTAAATTTTAAAATTATGACATTCAATCATCCTGTTACTTAAAGGCATAATATGTAAAATAATTACACACGTCTTGTCAAATAAGAATCATAACACAGCTTTTAATTACATAAATTTTAAGACTGGAAAGTAACAAATTAACTAAAAAAATTAAATATGTGCAAACATTATTCGTATTGTCATTTCATATCTAATTATTTTAAAAGTACTCTGCATTTAAGAAATTAACAGAACAACAAGAAGTATTTTCAATAATTTTAAATCATTTGTAATACTCACATTGTAGCAGAAATAAATGGCAACATCAATATCAACACAACAACCATTTCTGCATATAAGAAACCTGCAACTAATGTCCACTGCAAACTCATTTTGATTCAGGTGATTCTAACCAAAATTAAAATAAGGATTTCATAATTATTTTAATGAATCACATTGATGCAAATTTTTAAATTGATAGAACAGATTAGAAATTAATTCTTACTAAAATTTTTTAATTAGATTACTATTTAATAAATATTAGAAAACAGCGAATAAAGTTTTTATATTGACAATAGGCTACATACAATCATTTAAATAATATCATCATGTATCTGGAAATTAGTTGGTTGGTTGGGTTTTATGGCACAAGGTCCAAATATAGACATGCTGTGCCAAAAATAAAAAAAAATAAAAAATTTTTGGAATATACTTTATTTACTTATTTTTTATTATATATATGTGTGTGTGTGTGTTTTTTTTTTTGATAATCCAAGTAACATTAAAATTTTAAATGACAAAAATTGGTGTACATATTATTTTAAAAATCTATATATAATTATAGAATATAGAAAAAGATAAATCAAATATATATAAAATTTTAAAATGTTTAAATCTAAATTATATAAAATTTAAAAAACCTATTGCTCCCAAATAAGCAAATAGGTTTCTGAGGGGTATTCCCCCCACCAAATCAAACATAGTTAAAAGGTTTGTTGGTTTAAAGTGGATTTCGAACCACTACAAACATCCATGCCCAAGGTGGGATTCGAACACACAAACTGTTGAACCAAAGGCAAGAGCGCTAACCATTCGGCTGCCAGCTTGGCAGTAGGCCATGAGATTAAATTATGATACACAATAAATGGTTCATCATACGCTTCACACCATGGGTTTAATTAACTTAAAAAGAAATGTCTGTGTGTGAAATGTGTGTGTCCGATATGAAGGCTAGTCAATCTAACATCAGCGCTTCACAATGGTAAAATTGATGAGGAGATGAGAAAATGGTATGTAACTAGCTTTCGACCTGCATGTTCCACAATTCCTGCCAAAGAACATTGTATAAAACTTTTTATACCCTTCCTCACATCAGAGAGAGGAACCGATAGTAAAACTGGATCAGATGCAGCCTTTGCAGCTGCATTCGCTCTCTTTTTTCCATCAAGACCTACGTGCCTTAGTATCTAACAAAATATAATATTATATCCCTTGCCAGTAAGGGATTCTAATGCTCTGATTATCTTTGACACAACAGAATGGCGAGTAAAACTATTGTTTCTCAATGCTTCCAATACACTCATGCTGTCAATAAGTATACAAAATTGACGATGGTCATCTGTATTCACATGCTGAAGCATGTAATAAATAGCTTTTGCATCAGCAGTAAAGATGGAGCAGGAGGAGAATGTAGGCTGTAGCTAAAAACTGTATATTATATTATAAATAAAAACTCCACAGCCCACATGCCCTGTGTTTTAGAACCATCTGTGAATACAAGTGTGTATGATTGATACTGACAGTGATGGGAGGAAAATAGCATTTGAAAAACAATAGGTATTATGTCTGATTTTTTGAAATTCAGCAAAAGTGTTGTTAAAACTAATTGTTGGATCATACCAAGGCGGATCGAGAAAATAATCTGTTGGGGCCTGAGCCAGGTGGGTCAGCAGGTAGTGGATAGCCGAAAGTCCGGTAGGAATGACAGGATAGCTGAACGTCTGGTAGGAATGACAGGATAGCCTTGAATACAAACTCAGAGGCTGCGAACCAGCTCTTGAAACCCTGGTGTTAAGTGACCTGTGCCTAGGGCTATTTGGCACCAAGGTAATGGTGTCTTAACGGAGCCTCTAGTTGCCTGGTGAACTTCTAGAGCTTTTTTGCCTTGCCCGGTAACTCAGACAATGCTGTGTAGACTGTTGTATTACCTGAGCCTATTAATTGTTATCTTATGGCTGGAAAGACAAAAGAACTAAAAAACCTTTCTGCGTTTGCAGGTGAAGCCTCTGAAGTAGACATTGAGGAAAAAGACAAGGGAACCCAGAGGCAATCTAGTGAAGAAGCAGCAATGAATCCCTCACAGGAGGTAGAAATGACCTCCAAACCATATTCTGGTGAGGGTCAGGAAGCTATCGCTAGCATGACAGACTCTCTGACCAGAATCAAGCTTAAAATGAGACTTTCTGGTGCCCAGAAGAAGCTGGTGAAGAAACGCAAAATCGCTGAGGGGATTTAGGTTGAAAAACCCAAGGCAACCAAAGGCGGGAAGCGTCCTACTAACTGGACGGACCAGGGCGAAGCTGGAAAGGCTGCCAAGAGAGAAGGACCTGGGTGATTTACCTACAGGGCGGCTCTCATGGCAGTCAAGATGGCTGTGCTCATAAAGGGCCATATGGAAAAACGACTAACAGAGGAATAGGCCTCCGACCTGGAACTCTTGTTAACAGAAAAATAGGAAGGAATGAGGAGAGTTTTGCCCCAACCTTCCTATCTTGTAAACTTGAGAATGGTGCACTTATTGTCAACTGTGCAGATCTGGGGAGCTCAAAGTGGCTGGAACAGACTATCAGTAACATAAGCCTCTAGAAAGAACAAAAACTCTTGGTAGGTGAGGCAAGGAAACTTGTCAGAACCATCAAGATAATTGCAAAACTGCTGAAAATCTGTAATAAACTGGAGCCTAAAGAGGTCCTGAGGAAAATCGAGCCACAGAACAGTGGAGTTACTCCAATGGAGTGGAACGTTCTTAACATCACGAAAGACCCATCTGGGCAGATCATCGTTCTTAGTGTACCCGAACCCGATGCTATGACACTTGGTGCAAAGGGATATAAATTTCATATAGGACTTTACCAAGTGCAGGCAAAAGTGCTTGACAAACCTGCTCCTGCTGATGGGGGCAAAGGTAGTACAAGCCAATCTCCATCCCAGTAGAAGTGGTATCACTAACCTCAGTAAGAAGTTTCTTGTTAGGGATATACAACTGGCCATGATTCAAGAACCATGGCTGGTTAGGGAGAGAATCAGTGGCCTCAAAGGAATTATAGGTAAGTTTATCTATTGTACCGATAGTAATGCTAAAACTTGCATACTTTTACATAAAAACATTGAGGTTTTACCTCTCCGAATTTATCCTTAGGAAACTGAGAGCTGTGAACAGTCAGACTCAACATAGAGGGAGGAAACAGATAAATTGTTTTTTGCTCTGCGTACCTGCCCTATGAAGAGAAGGCTCCACCTGACCATTCTC
This sequence comes from Latrodectus elegans, assembly GCA_030067965.1. NCBI lineage: Eukaryota > Metazoa > Arthropoda > Arachnida > Araneae > Theridiidae > Latrodectus > Latrodectus elegans. The sequence goes on along the minus strand of CM057811.1, from coordinate 35,997,526 downwards.
TGCATAAGCTCATGAACTTTTGCAAAAACAATTTACAAGGTAGTCCTAGGACTAGACTGTAATGCTCACCATGTTGTCTGGGGAAAAACGGACACCAATAAAAGAGACGAGTGCCTTTTAGAATTCATTCTAAACTATGGGTTAGGTATTCTAAATGAGGGCAATGAACATACTTTCATTACTTCCAATCGATTTGAAGAAATTGACATTACTATAGCAACAACGTTAATTAGCTATCAAAAATTGGAAAGTATATGGCAGACCTTTTGGTTCAGACCATCAAAACATTCATTTTGAAATTCACTCTAATGTGTGTCTGGATCACATGTTCAGAGACCCAGTTAGGACGGACTGGAAGAAATTCCAGGAGGATTTGACTGGGTTGGTTGAGCTCGGGAACAGACCCGTTAGAGATAACTACGATCTAGAAGTTACAGCAGATCTTCTGCACATTAGTATTCTAGATTCTTATCATAACAATTGCCCTATTCATACTAGGAGAGCTAAACTCCAATGTCCTTGGTGGAATGACTCTCTAGCAGCCGAAAGGGTAAATGTTAGGAAACTTTTTAATAAAGCTAAGAAAAATGGTACATGGGAGAACTATAAAATGGCCTAACTGATTATAAAAAACTTGTTAGGAAAAGCAAAATTAACTCTCGGAGAAAGTTCTGTGATGAGATAGATTCGATTTCCGAAGGAGCTAGATTCCAAACACTCCTCAAAAGGGATGAACCTATTTTGATTGGTACCTTAAAGGACGAGGAGGGTAATTTTGCTGCTTCCGGGAAAGAGGTTATGGAAATTATGACCAAAACCCACTTTCCAAGTGCTAGAGATATTTATAGACTGCATTGGCTCTTTGCAAAGAGCCAATAGCGATTAATGGACCATTGCTAAAAATATCATTAACTACAACAATGTTAAATGGGCAATCTCTGCCTTTAAACCTCTAAAACGCCCAGAGCCTGATGGAATTATGCCCATCATGATCCAGAAGGCAGAGGAGGTCATCATACCAGTACTAACTAGAATTCACAGAGCACTGAGTTATGTATCAAAGATATGGTAGAAGACAAGGATTGTTTTCATTCCTAAACCTGGTAAGGACAGCTATGACCAGGCCAAGTCTTACAGAGCTATCAGTCCTTCTTCCTTCTTTCTTAAAATTAAGGAGAAAATCATTGATCTGCATATTAGAGATTATTTGGATAATAACAGTCCCTTGCATGCTCTTCAATTTGCCTATCAATCTGGCAAATCTACTAAAACTGATTACATCAGCTAGTCTCTAAGATTGAAACCACTCTGGATAAAAAAAATTGCCTTGGCAACTTTCTTCAACATCCAAGGTGCCTTTGATAACACTTCCCATCTATCCATTTTCAATGCACTTAGAGGGGCAGGGATTAATCAGACCCTGTGTACTTGGATTGAGGCCCTGATTTCGGATAGATGTACACAAATGAGCATCTTCGGTGAATCATTTGAAAAAAAGACTACTAGAGGTTGTCCTCAAGGAGGTGTTCTCTCACCGTTACTTTGAAACCTAGTTGTAAATAGCCTTATAAAATATCTAAATGATAGAGAAAACTATATGCAAGGATATGCTGATGACATTGTCATCCTTATCCTTGGTAAAGATTGACAAAATTTGTCATCTCATGCAGGATGCTTTAAGTTATATAGGTCAAATGGTGCATGGATAGGGACCTGTTGGTTAATCCTCAGAAAATCTACCATGTACCTTTTACACGCAAAAGGAAATGTGAGGGTTTTTTCATACCAAGACTTTTTGATGTTGAAATCAATGTTGCTTCAGAGGTAAAGTATCTGGGCATTTATTTAGATCAAAAACTCACCTGGAATAAGCACATTGATGATAGAATTAACCAAGCAAAGAAAAGCATTATGATTTACAGGCGAATGCTAGGTAAAAACTGGGGTGCACATCCAAAACTGATGTTTTGGATTTACACAGCTATTGTCAAGCCCATTTTCACATATACCTGTGTGATCTGATGGCATAAGGTGGAACAGAAGACTGTGATTAACAGACTAAGAGGTCTACAAAGACTGGCCTGTCTCTGCATCACAGGAGCAATGTCCACCACGCCAACAAGAGCATTTGAAGTTATGTTGGATCTGACTCCCTTAGACAGCTTCATCTGCAGCACTGCCAGAATGACTGCAAACAGAATGAAGTTACAAAACCAATGGTATGACCAGCCTGTTGCCAAAGGGCACAGAGTTATTACCAGGAAAATTCAAGATCTTACTTTCCTAATGCTCTCAGACATCATGGAAAAGTCATACATGTTAAAAATGACATTTGAAATAGTTTTTCCAACTCAAGACAAACATGTTTGAAACTAAAACAGGAGATCTAATCAGGTACACAGATGGATCACTGATAAAATAACCTCTCAGGACTGGTAGTATGTGACGTGTCACCAACAACCGGCTTATCAATAAGCCTTGGGCGATACGCTATGGTCTTCCAGGCAGAAGTTTTGGCCATTATCCACTGTCTACAACTAAATAGAAGGATGGGCTATCACAATAATCGGATTCTCAATTTTAGTGATAGTCAAGTCGCTTTAAAAGCGCTCAATTCTTTCAAAATCAAATCTAAAATGATTTTGGAATGCAGAAACATTCTTACAGAACTGGCAACTAGAAACAAGGTGATCCTTGTATGGGTGCCAGGGCACAAAGGTGTAGAAGGTAATGAAAGGGCTGATGAACTTGCTAAACAAGGAACATCTTTTGTTCCCATCAGTGCAGAACCTTTTTATGGGATCAATTTGAAGACCACAAAATCCAATATTCTTAGATGGGAAAAACAGAAGATGTATGAAGCTTGGCTCAACACTCCTGGTCAAACCCACGCTAAAAGTATGATCTTTGGATCAGCGAGGATTGCTTCTGAAATTCTAAGATGCTTAACCACAGGAAATTCGTTTAACCACAGGCTTCATAACTGGGCACTACTATTTCAGAAAACACCTCCATAAAATAGGACTGTTTCAGCAAGACTATTTTCAGGAAATGTCATATGATAGAGGAAACAGCCAAGCATATCATTTATGAATGCAAGGCCCTAGTCCTACCTAGATTAACTTCTTTAGGCAACATTCATACTAGAGAGCTGCACCTAGAATCCATTAAAGGGTTATTGGACTTTATTAATAAAGTGGGTGACCCAAGCAACTGGAACTAGGAAACATTGGGTTTGGAGTTAACAGTACAAAATGCTGATAAAAGCAGAGGTGCCCAATGGCATACAAACCCAATCTTAAGAAGATCATATAGTCTTTTAAGACAGGCATTAGGTCAGAAGTCGACATGATCTTAGCATAATAGAGAGACTACTGCATTCATCTCAGGTCTAACGGTAGTTGATGACATATCACGTATAAACTCTGAACGGGTGATGTGCGGAATGCCAGAGAGCATATTCTAAAAGCAGAGTGGTGAACTATGTCCAATCTTCATAAAACAGAAGGCCTAGCCGATTCATAAACACACTTCCGTAGTCAATGCAAAACAAGATTATTGACTGATAAACTCGAAGAAGTGATGCGTGATCTGCACCCCAAGATGTGTTTGACATTTTGAGGATAATAAGAGATTTCTCACACTTCTTACGCAAATACAAATCATGCGGAAGAAAGGTTAATTTTGGTCAAAGATAATGGCCAAGAATATTATTTCATTGACTATTTGTATTGGAGTGTTGTTCATATTTTTTATTGGATTATTATGAAGACTAGTTTTTCTACTGAAGTGGCCACATCTGCTCTTGCTAGGAAATAAAGTATGGCCATTCTCAGCACACCATGCAGCAAGCTTGTTAATTGCTGTTTGCAGTTGTCTCTCAATCACATATTAGACACCTGACATGATATTTGCAGGTTGTCAACACAGAGTGTAACATTTATTGAAGGTGGTAATTGATGTAGGATGTTACTGATGAATAAATTAAAAATGGTGACATTTAAAATGGAGCCTTGGGGAGCACCCTTGGCTTAAACAAAATTATTGGAAAATATAGTTCCAATACAAACTTTAAAAACAAGCAAGATTAAAAATTTTTGAAGGAATATCGGAAGATTACCCCAAAAGTCAAAATTATAAAGTGAACGGAGAATTCCATACCGCCATGTATGGTTGTATGCCTTCTTGATGTCAAAGAAAATGGAAACGAGACGATTAATTTGCACAAAGGCGTTCCGGATCTGCGTTTTCAAATAAGTGATATTATCAAGAGAAGATCTCCTTTTTTTAAAGCCACTCTGATTAATATGTATACATTTATTTTTTCTAAGATATATACGAGGCAGGCGTTGACCATACGTTCGAGAGTCTTAAAAAAGCAACTCATCAGAGCTATTGGTTGATAATGTTAAGGCTCTAAAGGATCTTTGTCAGCCTTAAGAACCGGAATCACTATTACATCCTTCCAAATTGATGGAAATTTCTTTTCAGTCCAGATCTTATTAATATGTTCTATAGGGAGTCTGGAATTAAATTTCGAAACATATGTTTGTCGCTCAACAGTCATTTTTTTCACACGAGGACTAATTAGACCTGGACCTACGGCTTAAAGTGGATTCCAAACCACTACAAACATATATGCCCAAAGTGGGATTCGAACCTACGAACTGTAGCACCGAAGGCAAGAGCGCTTACCATTCAGCTGCCAGCTCAGCCCGAAGCATATGATTGTTGATTCCATCAGGTCCTGGACAGATATTGTTGGCCTGCTGTAATGCTCTCTTCAATTCCAACATCTTAAATTCGCAGTGGTAAGGCAAAGCTTCATCATGGTTAAAACAAATCGGTGTTTGCTCAGTGCGACTCTTATTCCTTAAAAACGAAGAGTTTTAAGAGTCATTGTTTGAGACATTAGAAAAAGTTTCAACAAGGGTATTAGCTATGTATCTGGGAGAAGAGTATACAGCAGCTCTGGATTTTAAAATAAGAATAGAAAATTTCTATTTTAAAATCCAGAGCTGCTGTATACTCTATATATTTCATTGACTGCTATATCAATATCCTCAATTGAAACCATTTCATAATCAACAACTGCCATTCGTGTAAATAACACCCAATCTGCCTAACTGTACACATAAGTTGGTAAGCATTATCTTACACTACTATCTCCAGTCTGGGAGAAGACCAGAGGAAAATGATCGCTATTATGCAGATCATTTCCTACTGTTAGATTTAACAATGGCAGAAGAGATGGAGAATAGATGGCTAAATCGAGGAATCGAAACATTCTAGTGGGTACGTGGAAATATGTCTTCTCGTCAGTATTAAGCAGTCGCAGACAGTTATCAGAAATAAACTGTTCTATCTGCCGACCGTGAGAATCGATATCATCACTTCCCCACAAAAATTATGTCCATTAAAGGCACAGAGTAACAGAAATGGTGTAGGCAGCTGATCAACTGATGCATCGAGTTCCTCTTGGCGTATGACATCATGTGGTGGTAAATATAAACTACAGACTGTTAATAAGCATGAAGTGTGAATTCTTACAGAAACAACCGGTAGAGAAGTATTCAATGGATGGACAGTGCAGGTGAAATTATTAGATGTTAATATACAGACATCTCCAGACACTGCACTATCATCACCACATTCTTTTCTAATACAGTTAAATCCTCACATGGAAAAGTTATTGCTAGCCTTCAGGAATGTTTCCTGAAGTGCAACATATGCGGGATTATAATCTGTTATTAGAGACTTGATTTCATCAAGATGGGATCGCAAACCATGGCAGTTCCAAGAAATAAAGGAAGTTATTTATTTTTTAAATTGAAAAGCTCCTTTCCCAGAGCTGGAAGGCAGGTCTTATGTCATATCCTCGAGTGATGTATCATCGTCTGAGGGAAGTAAAGAAGCCACTCTCCAAGCAAGAGAAAGCATTATGGGTGGAGATAGATGGTTTTTTTTTTTATTATTATTATTTATTTATTTATTTTAAAGCTTTCTTTGCTTTTGATTTAGCAAAAGGAGCTTTTCTAGTAAATGTATGAGGTTTTTTAAATTTCGGCTTTTACAATGTGTTTGGGGTAATCTAACTAGGGAAACAGAAAATATTTTGGTTTGTGTGCTGCTCTAATTTGTGATTTTTCTGGCAGCAGTGGCATAGCTGACTCCTGGCTGTGTAGTACAAAAAGTGACCAATCGTCTTGCCTCAGGATAGGAACATTTGTGGATAACCTTAATTGTGGCTATCTCTTTTTTCCATCATATTACTGAGGACAACTTCAAGAATAGGAGGGATGGTCACCATAACAGTTGATACATGCTTCCTTTGCTGTGCAGTTCAAGCTATCGTGGCCAATCACACGCAATGAGCACAGGTGAGTTTGCCTCTGAAACCATTTATTCAGTGTCCAAAGCGTTGACACTGGAAACATCACAAGGGATTTGGTATATAAGCCCTGATGGGTAAATTCATATATGCAGCTTTTACATACTGTGGAAGGTCTGGCGTCGCAAAAGTCAGAACTAGGTGATCAGTATCAATTACTTTGCCACCCCATCTGACTGTAATGTGTCTTACGCCACAGACCTTTTGATTCTGTAAATTATCCAGAATCTCCTCCATCGGCGAGTATATTAAATCCCTTGCTGAGATGACACCACAAGAGAAATTAAGGTTACCGTGAGGCGAGACAGTCACTTCCAAGTTTGCCAACAATTTCATACTTGCCAGAATGGCTGCCTGAGAGTTGGATGCCTCTACAAGCAAGTCACCCGACTGCATCATCTGAACTTTTCTGACTTCCCCAACGATTCCCAATATTCCTTTTAGAATCAAGAAAGGAGACCCAGTTGTAAATTTGCCCTTTCTTTTGATTATTAAAAACTATGGTTTTAAATTTTCTAATTGTTGCTCCTGTGGGAGAAAAGTGAAATTTTTATTCTCCATATTAAACATATAAAATTTCGGGACCTGACCACACTACCCAACACTGAGGGGATGCAGACCAGCTGCACCAGTGCTAGCCAGGTCTTATAAGATCACAGTACATCCCTGAAGTGGCCTCCACCCTTAACGAGTCACCTAGTAGATGTACCGATCGCTTGATCCCTAAAGCCGATTGATGCACTGAGGACCACAACACACCTTCCATTTACCTGAAGCAGAGGCCAAAGTAATGTGTTGGTCTCTGGGGGCCTCCATTGCTAGGATCCTCCTTTCCAGGGACACGGGTCTCCACACACGGCTAACACGTGGGTGATTTAGTCCCCATGAGGAGCTAATAGCAACAGAGCATCGAAAGATACTCAAGGGGAGCCCTCAACCTCTTACAAGGCAACCACACTGAGGTAGAGAAGGAAGGAAAAGCAGAAGAATGAGAAAATAAAGTGGAGGACAGATTTCTGGGGTACCTCAGGATTGTGACACCTATGTTTACCTAAAGAAGGTAAACCCACTGAGGGGCTGAAATTTAGAATTCAAACAAAAATTACTAGATTAATACAATTTGCAATTAAATAACAAATAGTCAGAAAAAAAATCGTCAGTTTATAAATGAGTAAAATAAATGATTTTAAATATTTTGAATTCATTAAATAAAACATTTACAAAAATTTTTATTACATAGTAAAAATTGATTCACAGTACACAATGAAATATTATAAAGTGCTTCACTTGCTTTTCCATTTTTATTGATAAACATTGAGATAAAAGTAAAAATAAATGTGTGTTAAAAAAATGAGCAAAAAAATTTAATATGTGAACAGTTTAGTCAAAATATTTAAAGAAAATCTTCAGTAAAAATAATTATCAAAAATAAGATATTAGAATTATAATGAAGTCCCATTTGACTAAACTGAAAACAAATGTTAGTAGCAATAGTATATTAAAACACATAAATTTACAATAAAAACTTATAGAATATATTCTAAAATGTTAAATTCAACTGAAACAAAATATATACTTAATAAAATTTGTTAAAATGATAAGCTAATTTTTAGTCCACATAATTTAGCATGTAAAGTTGGTGTGTAAGATTTATAAATTTATAAAATACAGACATGCCATGGTACTTTCAATCATTTATAAAAACAGTATAGAATAAGATATAACTATTAGAAATAATATAATTTATTTCTCCTTGACAGATAGGTTAAGTAGAAGACTTAATAAGTGACAGGAAATAAGATTTGCAGAATAGAAGAATACATGCTTTATTGGCATTTTCATTTCAGGAACACGTTAACTAAATATACTTTTACCAAACCATCAAACAAAGAACATAATTTATCAAGAATATTCTAAAAGTTGTTACTGCTATTAGGTAAAGATTAAAATTTAATAAATACAAGAAATATTCATTTTTTTTTATTGATTTGAAAGACTAAACAGAACTACATCATAGTTTCGCATTTTATTTTTTAATAATACGCGATTTCATAAATTGTGTGAAGTTAATTTTTCACAATTTCACCTGAAATCTTCAATGACAGTGAATTTTATCAATACATTTTTGATGTCTATTTTTTGCAGGCTGAAACGTCATTAAATACAGACATTCACCTCACAATTATGCATTACAGACAAATAATGAAATTGAAACTTGAACTTTGTATCTTCCTTTACATACCAAGCCACATCAGAAAAAGGATTTTATGACTACATCCTATTTTTACAGGTCTGTAAGTATGCTTGCCAAAAGTCCCAGTCAAAATTAAATTTGATTTTATAAATGACTAAAAAATATCTAAAAATAATGTGAAGGATCATTTATCTATTTAGTACAGATATTGGTTAATAATTTCTGTACTATACGAAAAGTGATGTGGTCTAAAAATAAATTATATCTTATAACCACCAATCATGGATATGCATGTTGTATGCTAAGGAGCCATTTGTAGTCAAATTGGGAATAGTGGAAGCAAGAGACTATCAAAAATATTATTTCAAGCGAAGAAAAATATCTCAGGCTGTTTGATTCATTCAAGAATAATCATAAAGCAGCTCCCAATTTGATCAAGATTTTGGAGTATACCTTCCTGCTTACCTAGGTTAAAAATATTAGTAGAGAGTATTTTTGTAAGAGCAATAGATATACAGATAAAATTTGATGAAGGATTCCTAAAGGGTAAGGAATTGTTATAATAAAATTAAAACCAAAAAGATTTTCTAAAACCAATCCTAGCCAATGATAATATAAATATTAATCAAATTTTCATTCCTCATTCTAAGTGTTCTTTCTTAATTAAGTAACTCATAAAAACTAATGTGTGGAGATAAAAAATATTTATATATGCTTATCATTTATTACTACCCCTAGTTTAGGTTACTAATATGCAATAAATGAATGTTTACTTATTAACTACCCTCTTAAAAAATCTGAAAAACTCGACAAAGATGTGTGCCCTTGAATGTCTTGATGCTAAGGAAGGAAGAAGAGTATTCCAGTGTCCTGACTGAACATTTCAGAAATCTACTAAGCCTTCCAGTGTCTTGACTGAACATTTCAGAAATCTACTAAGCCTATCTGTAAAGTGAACACAAGTCTCCAGCTGGGTCAGGTATAGAACCCATTACCTCCTGGCCATGAGAATAACTTTTTCCAACCAGGAAACCATGACCAATTTTTTTTTACTATGACAATATATTTGAAATCTGTGGCTAAAATGTTGCTTCTTTCTGCAATGCACTTGAACAATAAATTCACTATTAAACATGTATATCTAACCAGATTCATATTCATGAATTATATGAGGTTTAGTACAAGGGTGTCTAAACTATAACTGTTTGAGGGCTGCATTGTAAAGAAAAAATTTTTTGCCAAGCCACACATGCAAGATTTTTTTTAAAAAATTGAAATAAAAATTAACTATGTAGAGTTAAATAATATTAAAATAAATTTCTTTTTATTATTATTTTAAAATTTGAATTAGATACATATAGGTACATATTTATTTAAAACTTGCAAAAAAGTTTCATTTCATTAATTTTGGATTTTATAAAGATAAAAGCATTAATAGAAAAAAAAGTTCAAATTAATGAGAGATGCATTTACCTTTGTTGAACAAGCAAAACAATATCAGATTTAATAGATAAGGTTGCAATTCTTAATGTATTTTCAAGAGGGTTGTCAGTGACCTTAGACCAGTTTTGTACCTTTATGCTTTATTCTATAAAATTATTGACAAATTAAGTATTGCCAAAAGCTGAAGACCTTAAAAATCCATGAATGTGAAAATTAAGATATTTATCATAGGGTAGATAATCTTTATAAAACTACATTAAAGGAACGGTTTTAAATTTTTTTTTTTTTTTTGAACGTCACTTATCAATTCAATACGTTATCTACTTGAAGATTTGAAAGTAAATTATTCTTCTCAAGAAAAAAACGGAGTAGTAAATATGTTGAAATTCTATTTACTTTTACAAATATTTTGAAATGTTCTTTTAAATTCTTGAATAAAATCAAAAATTAATGCAGCAAATTTTATATATTTTGTGCAAATCACAGGTTCATGTGCAGCCAAAGTACTGAAAATTGTCAAATCTTTTACTTTTATTTGATTATGGTAAAAATTAACTTTCTTTCAAACACTATTAATAATATGTTCCAACTAATAACAAATTAAATTTTTCCTTGACATTTCAAATTTAAATCATACAAATGTACATTAAAAAGCTACATCTACTAAATAAGAAGTTCACAGATAATTTATTCCAAATAAGAGGATTTTTATGAATAAAAACTAACATTTCTTTGCCTACTTTTATTTGGTGAAAAAAATTCCCGATTCTTCTCGCTACAAGGAATAATACATACATATATTTAATTTTGTTATTTAGTGTTGACCTCTTGCTTGTAATATTTTATGTTTAAAAATAAGATCCTATGGAAATATTTAAAATGCATGCCATTACTTGCTTAATTAAAATGAATAAAAAAATATAAGGTAGAGATTATTGATCAAATATAAATATATACATATTTCTTTTTTCCACACTTATCAAAAATTTTATTCATAATGTTTTATAAAAAAAAATCGTAGAAAAACGTGCATTAATTTTTTAAAATTTTGCCATGAAGCTTTCTGAGGCAAAAGTGAATGTTTGAAACTACCATATTTAAGTTAAAACCTAAGCAAAATTTAGTTGTATTTTTCTGAGCATAAATCATAATAGAAAGCAGAAACATTCATTTCCAATTATTTAACAATGAATAGGAGGGAACACTAATTTTTCTCTGAAGAGTGCCATTCTATGCACACACATACATGGAAAGCAAACAACCAATATTTTTTCAGTGTTGAATGTAGCATATTAGAATAACTATGAAAAAAGATCTCATCCTTGCTTAAGTCAAAGGTTAAACAACAAAAAAGTACAAAAAAAGTTGGAAAGAAATTTGTAATTTATCAGTTTTAGGTATACCCCTGCAATTTTAGGCAATTAAAAAATAGCACCAAATTAAGACAATTATTAATCAATTTCTTTCAAAATAAAAAATCAAATAAGATTAATAAGAAACATAAGTAAAATTATGAAATATTAAGAAAAAATTATGTTGAATTAACACTGGAAAAATTTAATACACAAGTCAAACAATGTGTTTTTATGTCCTAGCTTATTTGTCATTACACATAAGCCAGGGTTGCTAAAATAAAATGTTGATAGCCTTCTTTATTCTCTTTCTGATAAAATAAAACATTAATTTTCAAAATAAAAAATAAAACTCAAGCACATAAAAGCTAACATTTAAAAAATTGCCAAGATTTTAAAACTACTGATGTAGTATTTAGCAAGTTTTGCTCTGAAAACTATACATGCATTTTAAAAATATTTTATTATTAGAAACATACAAACTATAATCTTATTTATCACTTTTATAAATTTTGAGATGAACTCACCTAAAATTTTTCAAACAGTATAAATTAATGAAGTATATACAAAATATTAAATAATTTTCTTATTTATTTACAGCATCATTATTATAAGGTTAATTATTTTTATTACACCTGCATATCTTACAAATTTTATGAAGATAAACACATCTTGTAGGAATAAAAAAGTTTGACATTTAATTCGACAGTAACTAAAATTCCAATTATTAATGATAAAACGGAATTAAAACCTACATTACGGAAAACTAATAATTTGTAATCTAGACATAGCAAAGATTAGTTTCATTTTGTACTACTCAGAATAATATACCAACAAGTCGCAATCATTTGACATAGATCATAATTATTTGAATAATTTTCTCATTATCAGAGGTAAGATTCAAAGTTTTAATAAACAACATTCAAGTTAATGAATAAGATTTGATGTTAACACTCATTTTTAAAAGGAAACTAAATTAAAAATTTCAAAATTACATCATATCAGAGGAATAACTTTATAAAACTTTACACGAATAAATATGATATTCAATATATTCTTATGTATATCATCAATAACTTATTAAATGCTCTGATATTAAAAACATCAAAATCATTAAAAATAAAAGAGGGTGGTTTGATAAAAACGATAAAAATTCTATAAGATTTTAAAAGAAAAATGTAATAATAAGTAACAGAAATTATTACATAAACTTACCAAGTACACTGCAGAAAGAAATAAACTTTAAAAATCAACAGATATTTATAACAAAATTTCAATATGATTTTTCTTCAACAGACCACCAGCAAGGAAAGAAAGTGAAACTTTCAAAAAGAAGGAAAATTTCTTTACAGTGCATTTCGTTTCTTTTCTAAATGCTGTAAGCGCATGGGATTTCATTTCCTTAAAAATTGAAAAAAAAATATATAGATTGAAGCAATTAATTAAAGATTTACAAAGTTTTAAACTGCAGTGTACTTCATTTTTAGTATAATCGTCCATATTTAGCCATATTTTATTTTTAATTGCATTTTCTAACTTTTCTTAATAAAATTTCATCATAACTTTTGATGATAATTTGTAACTGTAGCTGTCACGAAATGTAAATAAACATAACCGCAACTTAACATAAAATTTCATTTTAATATTAATATTATTTTTAAATATCAAAATGGGTAAGATGAAAAAAAGAAATTTATCTAAAGAAAAACGTCATGAAACCTTAGATCAGCAAATACTGGGGACTAAGTATGCAAAACCGTCTACTAGAGTTAAAGTCCGAAATCGTCAGGAAGAAGAAGAGGTAAGTGATACGCCATTGCTGCTACACGTGGTTTATATTTGTTAATATATTTAGTTCTTTCTCTTGACTCGAGTGTTAAAATTATCATAAAAAATGGAAGTGGTTAACTTTGAGAATAATATTATTAAAGAAGGAGATTATCTTATTGTTAAAACTGATAGTTTATTGAGATTAGTTGATCTCAAAAAGAAAAAACCTCACTTTCTTGGAAAACGGAAAATCAATGTATATGGTGCTGTAGGCTATCCTTATGGTTCTTATTTTGAAATTCAACAGAATGGTGATTTAAAAAAAGTTTTAAACTCTGAAGCTGTAAGTCTTGTTCAAATAGATGATATCACTCGTGATGATATTAAGGATAACAGGACCTTATTCGACACCGGCGATAGTCAGAAATTAACCACTAGTGATATTGAATCTTTTAAAGCGTCAGGAATGTCAGGCCAGGAAGTTGTGCAAAAAATAGTTGAGAATAGCACTTCTTTCCATGAAAAAACTGCTTTTGCCAAAGAGAAATATTTAAAGAAAAAACAACGAAAATACATGAAATATCTAAGAATTTTAAAACCTACTGTCCGTTTATTAGCAGAGATGTATTATATGCAAGGTCCATCAAAAATTTGCAATTTAAGAATGGATTCCTTATCTCAAATGCTTGCATTTTGTAATGTAATGTCTGGTGGCCAATATATTGTAGTTGAAAGTGTGTTTGATCTGTTGATTACTGCAGTAATCGATAGACTTGGAAATAATGGTTGTACTGTGCAGGTACATACAAGACCATTTTCCGTTCTTCCTAATCAACAAATTCTTAAAACCCTTAGAATTTCAGAGGAACAACTTCAGCATCTTCTCTTTAATATCGATCTCACAAATTGCCTTTCTTTATTATATGAAAGTGAGGATATGATTGTTGATTCTACAGGTAGTGGCCCACAAATTGCTTCTAATGTTGAAAAGTCACCGAAAACTGAGAAAAGGGAACATGTATCAAAGGCAAAAAATATTTTGAGGGAAAGAAATTTGGATGGTATGCTTGTTGCTATTAAAGATCATCCAGCTAATGTGTTACCTCTTCTAGATTTCCTGTCTATTTCAAGACCATTTGCAATATTCTCTGTAACTCAAGAACCTTTGGTTGACTGTTATGTGAAACTTAAATCTCGAGGTGATATAATATCTTTGAACATCTCGGATACATGGCTTAGGAAGTTTCAAATTTTACCTGAAAGAACACATCCTTGTTATACCATGTCTGGTCATGGTGGTTTCTTATTAACTGGTATAAAAGTTGCCCCCAAACCATGATGTGTGAATATCATATTTGTTTATATTTATTTATGTCATATTGAGTATAAATAAATATATTCTTCCTATGTTATTTTGATTTTTAATCAGTTATTTCAATTTCAGATATATAAATAATTTTTAAAACAAAGAGTGAATTACTCTCTTAAAAGTTTTGTTCTTTCAACAATCATATTTATTAAAAATAAAGAAAAATTGCAATACTGACTAATGTACACTGTGATGCTTTTGTTGTATTAAAATATGTTAGAGGAAAATTTTAATATTTTATTGTTAGCCTATTAGGTAGAAAGTTTTAAAGCTCTGTTAACATTAAATCCAAGTGTTTAAACAATATCCTTTATTCCTTATAATTAAAAATTTGCTATTGAAATTCACTAAGTTATATGTTATTCAATAAGTACTATAATAAAAAAAAATAAAGCAGAATATAGTTATCTATTCATGAGTCTACTACTGAAATCACTCTATACTCATGTCACATAAATCAAAAACCCAATTTCTTTTAGATTATTTCATAAGATATCAATAGTATTGCAGAAGTTATTTCTGATTTTGCATATGGAATATGATGTCAAAAGTTTCTGTTTGTTATGTATTTATTACTGTTGGTTAAAATTTATAATAATTCAAGTATTTAATTTCTTAACTTAAATTATTACTATACAATATTTGTGCATCCAGGAAATATTTATCAAGATTTTTTTATGTGACACATTAGAGCATTAACTGTCACTATGTTACATTATTCATTTTTTTTTTGTGGGAGTCTTATAATACTAGAAAAAAACTTTCAATCTATATTTGTCTATAAAAGAAAGTGTTATGAAATACAATTAACACTTTAAATTTTTTTTTAAAATTGAAATTAATGTTATTTTTTTGTAAATATCCATTCAATCATAATATCAAATAAAAGAATTTTTGCTGAATTTTGTTTACTTTCAGAAATATGCAAGCATATATTTTACTTTTTATTATATGATTTAAACTATTACCTAAAAATGTTTATGCATTTTTGATTATATAAAAATTTTCAATCTTTTTTATTGGCAAAATGATTAATAAAAATATGAACTACTTATATATATATATGTATGTAATTATTTGTTACATAAGATTTTCAGTTTCATATATACTTTATACTGTATATTTTATGTTAAAACTTGAGACATTCCAATTTTTAATTAAAAATTATTGAAGGTCTTATTGCAATAATTTTAATTTACTTTATAGAAACCTCAAGAGATCAAATGTTTTTCAAAATCAAAGCATATTAAATTGTTTTTGTTTAAACTATTATTAAAATATTTAAAAACCCATCTTAATGTAACATATTATTCTAGTTTTAAATAATCAAAAAATATTTCAAAACAGTACTTGAAAAATTATACATAAAATAGCAAATTAAATAGAATAAAACAAAATATAAGTACTTATGTAATGAACCTCCCTTACACTCTTAATTTTAAAAAAAAACTTTCAAAGCTATACATTACAAATTAAGCAACTTTACAAAATTATAACTGCTAATTAATTTTAAAATGTGAGAAAATAAGCAAAATTTCATACACATAACCATTTGATCACAAATTTAGAAAAATGAAAAGCATAAGCTTGTTTGTTACTAAAATTTGAAGCTAATCTCACATGTTGGCCTATTTTGTAGATTTACCAAATGAATCCATTCTGGGACAATAATCTACTGGTTTGGCACCTATACTGACTCTTGGGATGAAGCCCAAATCACAATTCTTATTGTCCCCTTCCCAATGTCTCCAAACACTGCCAAATCCACTGCATTATGTATACTAGGATTAAGCCTTGATACCAATCAATAGTAAATTGATAATATTAATAAAAAAGGTATTAAGCAAAAAAGTAAAAAAAATATTTTTTTTAACTTTAACAAATATGGAACCTATTTCAATTTGTATTTTAATAATTCCCAGTCATTTTAAATAGCTAAAAAAACTTTTTATTTAATTGCATTTTTAAATATAAGTTTTCTCCTAATTTTACATAAATTTAAATTATCTGAAAATGATGAACGTGTATAGTTATTTATTTAAAATGTTTTATTTTTTTTAATTACCTTTTTATGAAACTAAAGAATAAAATTTTCAAGATACATTAATAATATTACATACTAAAAACAAATGAGAATTTGATAAAAGTTATTTTATATTTTTTAATTGTTATTATCCTTGTTGAACACATTTTTAATTTACATAGTGAAAAGTAGAGGGGAGTGAGGAGTTTACCTTTTTAAATCAGATTTTAATCTTATATATTATTTTTCTATTTTAATAACTTTCAGTGGTTTTTAAGAGTTTATAAAAATGAGCATATACTGTATATTCATTTCTACTTTAAATTTAATTGTATTTTTATATAAAAATAAATATTTCAAAAAATATCAGCAAAAATATTAATTTTTTATACACATGAAATATTTTGATATAAATTATTTAAGCTACAAACATTTCTTTATAATAGTCCTAAGAATTGAATGATAGTTATTTGTATAAATTCTTTTTATCTCCTTCTGTGAAACCATAAAAGCAATCACTTGCATTATCTGAATCCAAAGATTGGCTCAATGTCATTAAATTCAGCAAAATACTCCGTTTTAGTATCTTATACATTAATAAAGCACATATACCCAAATTTTTGGTTTATATCATAAACATGTTATGTTTTCCCAGTTTTTGCTTTAGCACAAAATTTATGTTCTTAGTTTTCTACTCTTCAAAGTAGTAACTTTCCATTAAATATGTTATTTGTTAACAAATTATTGCTAACTTATAATATTAATTAACCAATCCATTTTATAGTCATGAGTGGGATATTGTGTGTAATATATATTTATTATAATGTGTAAGTTTTGAATGACACCATAATTCCATATATTAAGCTCTGAATAATGATAATTGCATTTCACCGTTTGAGTGATATAACCCAAATATTCTGAATTTTTATAATTGGATATTGATACTTAAAACTTTTAACTGCATATCTCTCTGATTAATATTTATTTACTTATTTCAAAGAAAATATATATAGTATTAGCTTAAAGAATTGCTTTCAGGAAAAATATTATTTTCCTATTTAAACCTATTCTTTATTTCTGTGTTGTGTGCAATGCAGTTAATTCTTCCTCAAAACATTGAAACAAACGAAAATTTGCTAATAAATACTGTCATTATAAAGCAAGCTAATTGTTATGTTATATTTTGTAATATTTGATTGCAATCAGTAATACAATAAAACACTCTTATTTTTAATACTCATATTAATCTGTTGCAAAAGATCGGAAAATATTCGCAAGATGTTCAATTCTTTATATAATATTGTATTCAGAAGTAATAATAAAATGCTGAAACCAAACACATTCAGTAAATATAACTGAAAATTTCTATCCTAATGATATCACAAACATTTAAAAGAAAGATAAAAAAAAAGAAGAAGAAAAAAAGAGAATTATAGAGATGAAGATGTTACATTGCTGTTTTTTAATTCTCACTTCAGCATTCTCTCGAATATAAGCAGTTGTCAGGGATTTCATAGGAATAAATTTTAGAAGTTATCTTAAATTTGTTAAAGTGGTTGTCAATCTGCACCTCTTAGAATGACAGGTCAGGTATTAGAGGCTTCTTTTGTTCCCTGCAAGTTACAGATTCCTTCTTGGTTGCTTCCACCTAACTATTAGAGCTCAGCACTAAGTTATAGGTACAAGAAAACATGTTGGTACAACAACTAACAGTGCATTACCAAATCCAATGAATGTATGTGTGTGTGCTATATGTATTAATTTAATTTATTCAAAGTATAATATTGAAGTATTCTACAGTTTAAATGGCTAGAAATTTGAGAAAAGTTGTAGGAATTCACATGCACTTCAGTTCTAAGGCTAGTAATTAATTTTAGTGTATGGGTAAAATGTGAGAATATTCAAAGATATACTGTTATGGTAAATAAGTTATATCTAGCAAAAACACTATTCTATTTCAAATTAACTTGAGTTTAATAATACACAGGATAATTAATAATACAGTGTGGAAAAAGAAAATGCACACCAAAAGATAAAATATTATTTTAGTTATAAATTAAAAATATAGTTGCATAAATACATTATATGTATGCACTTATTAGTTTTTCTTCTCATGGGAATCTGATTTGTTTGGTGATTCTTATGAATAAATAGTCTTGTTTATACAGCACAGTTTATTGAAAAAAAAATGAAAAATAAGTTTAAAGAAATGAATGTAAAAAAATTTACCAGCACCCTCATGTGTCATTTGGAGAAACTCTCGTGCCTTCTTTGATATTTTTACCCCTGAGGTTAGTGAATAACATGTCCTTTAACAAAGATCTCTGAACACTACACCTCTCATGCAAGATGGAAGTATCTCCTTGATACTTAAGCTGACAATAAAAAAGTACCTTGCCATACAAATGCATAATTTATTCTTGTGCAGAATACAAAAAACTAATGGAAAACATTACAAATATATAATACAATAAACAAAATATAGACTGATAAATGATAATAGTCCTCATTAAGATGAATAATAGTATATACTAAATTATTTTAACTAAGAAAACATGTAACAGAATTAAGTAAATATTTAAATTATTAAAAGCATTAAACTTTTATAAACATAAAATATTCCCCAAATTCTCTAGATAATACTCATAGATCATTTTACAAACACAAAATTAAAATTTTAACAAATCTTAATAAAGAACACTTTTAGTAATAATAATAGCACATAAATAAACACTTCAGTAATTATAACACTAGAATGAAATACATAAATAATTACAAATAGTCGATTTCACATTATGAGATAATGTTTTTTGATAGTAAACATGATAATGTGTCAGCATGCGGCATTCTAACACCAGGGCAATGTTTCATTGTAACATTAAATTTTTGCAATACAAAAGTCCATTTTTGCAATCTAAAAGATCGTGTAACACTTCTCATTAAGTAGAGCAATGGATTATAGTCTGTAAAAAATCTTATTTCTGTTTTAAATGTATAGGATTCGAACTTCTGTAGAATTTTCACAATGGCAAAAGCTTCTCTTTCAATTGTAGACCATTTTTGTTGAGTAGGACTCAGCTTTCAGCAAATTGCATGTTACCATTACATCTTTGTCATAGACATGCCAGCACCCCAATTTGAGATGCATCAGAATGCATCATATAGGACCTTCCTGGTACTAGTGAATAAAGTTGATCCTGGACCAATCACCTTTTCAAAAGATCAAATGTTTCATCATGAGTATCAGTCCATGGAATAGAATCAAGTACTTGTTTCTTAAATGTTAATTCTGTAAATGGAAACACTCTGAGAGACTCACACTTGATAGTGTACTCTCTGTAATAATTGCAAGGGCCTAGCACATTGCAAAGTTATTTCTTTGTTGTTGATCTAGGTAAGTTTCCAATTGCTTTGATCTTCTCCAGATCTAGTTAATGAGTACCAGAACCAGTCAGGTAACCCAAATATTTTATTTTGGACTTTGCAAAAGAACACTTTTTAAGGTTGATAGTGAAGTTTAACTCTGAAAGTTTTGCCAAAATGGTGGTTAAATTAATTAAATGTTCCTTCCAGTCACTGGAAAATATCACAATGTCATCAATATATGCTTTTGCAAAATTCTGTGTTAATAGAAAGCTTTGTTAATTTTACATTAAAATGTGAATGAATCATTCTTTAATCCAAAGCATGACTTTAAACCTATATTGATTTCGATGGGTCTTGAATGATATGAAATGTTTACTGCCTTCTTCCACTGAAATAGCCCAATATCCCTTTAAAAGATCAATGTGTTTATTGTCAATGCTAAAACTCTCAAAATTACTTATGCTGCATTCATAAGACTAGTACTCAAGTGTGGCTACCAGATCTATCAGGTCACAGCAGCTTCTAATCTGAATAAGTTAGAGAGAATACAGCTTAGCGCTGGCAGAATTATCACTGGTCTTAGGCATTGTTGTCCCAGTGATATAGTTCTTTATGAGGCTGATCTCAAGCCCTTATCCCTGCAAAGAAGGGCATATTGTGCAAAGTACATTGCATCACTTAAGAGTTTCAGGTCTTTCAATAGAACATCAGTTTTCCTTTCAAATTGGACAAACAATCAGAGGCTGAAAAAGGATAGCCCTCTTGGTTTTATGTGGAAATAGGATTTGGTGGATATTGAGGTAGAGCCCTGTACTCCTTTTAATTTTTTGACACCTACCACTACTCTTGGTAATGTTGTTTTCAATGAAGACCTGAAGATAAATTTTGTTAAGCAGAATGAACACACAGAAATGCTGCACCATCTCTCCCTTGAGGTTATAAATGATATCCCTTCTCAGGCCCTCGTTCTTTACACCGATGGAAGCTAATCAGATGCAGGCAGAGCAGGCAGTGGTGTTCTTATGAAGACAAGTGTTGGAGAACATCGATATAGTTTTGGAAATCTTGGCTACAGTTCAGTTTTTCGCTCTGAGCTTGTCACTATCAAGGCATTGAATCTGGCTCTAGAAGCTGACACGAATGATGTTTGGATATTGATTGATAGCAAGAACTCCATCCAATACTTAAAGAATTGGCCTAATGTTCTTGATAAAGTGGAGTAGGATATTGTTCTCAAATTGGCTGCATTGAACCAGAATGATACTGTCTGTCTACAGTGGATTCCCTCCTATGTTGGGGTTTATGGAAACAAAGTTGCTGATTTGCTTGTTGGTGAGGGCTGCAAGTTCACCACTCCTCCTTCCAAAGAACTTTGAATCTCAGAGATCCACTCATTATTTCTAGCTGGTATAAATAACACTTGGAAGATTCCACCTCAGCATGCTGCTGGGTGCCCTGGTCTGTCCCTAGAATGTACTGGTTCAAGACTTAAGCAAACAACACAATCCAGACTTAGGACTGGCCACATAAGAAGTTTAAGTTTCAGTAGTGGTTTGAGGACTTATGCTGTCTGCCGATGTTCAGCCTCCGCCTCTCCCTCTCATATCTTAGAATGTATTGGTGCCTCTGTGGGGCAGCTGTTGAATGAGGGGGATAGGGTCTTCTGGCTAATTTCATGACTTGATCTCTTGGACCTGATTTAGTTTGTTCTAAACCAGGGGGGATAAGCAACAACAACATGTTGGCTCTTCCAATAGGCCGGATCAATTCAGTAGTCTCTTCCATTGAAATTCATCATCCTCCATTAAACCATCTGAAGTAACTAAGTTCAAGAATTAGAAATCAATACACAAATGAATTCCTCCATCATTTTTATTGATGCAAATTATTGGAGGTACTATTTCAAAGTCAGATTTCTTTATCAAACCAAGATTCAATAGTTCTTCTATTTGTTCATCGACTTTTCTTATAAGACATTCTGGAATACAATATGCTAATGGCCTTTTTCTCTCTAAACCTGGTTTAAACTAAATTCAATTAAAATCAACTTTAGCAACTCTCACTTTACCATTAAAGAGATCTTGGTATTTTAGCTAAAGTTCAGATAAATGTTCATTTTCAATTGGTTGTAGATGGTCAACATTAATCTCTATAATATTTATACAGACAGAATGTAAATTTGATGTAGAGTAGATTTCATTGAATTCATGGTCTTCCTGAAAAATAACATCAACAGCCAGGAACTAAGAATAATATTTTAAATCTTGTTCACATGGATATGTTTTGCGTTCCCATTTGGTAATTTCGCATTACACAAATGCAATGAAACATGCTTAACAACTTCTCCAAGACCAGTCTGTCTTTCATATTGGTAGAGTCAGGTATCAAAAATACTACCTGTTCACCGACATTGAAATTTCTTATTGACAATCTTTTTTTTAAATAGTCACTGTAAGCTTTCTGTTTATTTGCCACACTCAAAGATGTTTTCAGCATCCTTTTCCAGTTTTATTTTTAACTCTTATAAAAAAATTGTCAACTGCTGATTGAGACAGGGTGGTAGGTATTCTGATATCACTTGTTCAAAACAATTTAAGAATAGCCAATGGACTTCGAGCCTCTGCCTTAAAAAAGCTTAAAAGGAGAGATCAATTGTGGTGTTTGGAAACTCTCAGTAGAACAGCAAAAATGGTAATTAAAGATCCCAAACTCTTGAATCTTTTCTTATGATGTGGTGCAACTTATCCTTTAACACGTGATTTCATCTTTTAACTAAACCATTTGATGCAACATAACCTTGACATGAGAATTTAGGACTCCAAACCAATATGCCTCTCAAATTCTTGCATCTGAGCAGACCTGAAATGTATCCCTTGATCGCTGGATTTAACATTGGGTATACCTGTTATCGTAATAAAAATGGTGAGTAATGCATCACAAGCACTTTTGGTAGATAATGATTTCAATGGCACAGCTTTGGGCCAATGAGCATTTTGATCTACAAGATAAAGAATTTACTTTTGCATTTTTTGTCAAATATTGACATCATATGTCCAATTGATCCACAGTTGGACCTATGATGTCAACAGTTACAACTTCAAAAGAAAGTTCAGGATGAAATTCTGGAGTAATGAGCTCCCTCACCAATTGTCTCAAATTTTCAAAGTTGGTCCCCTTCACAATTTTTTGATGAATTCTGCAATATCTTTATTTATATTTGGCCATTAAAAACTATATTTAATTCATTCTTAGTTTTCTTAATCTCATATTTCCCCTGAAAATGTATTCATTACTAAATTTCATACTTAAATTAATCTATATTTTGGTAAGACCAACTGCAAAACTGGCTCATTTAGAATTTTATCCTTATGGTAAATTAATATATTCCATTGAAATAAAATTACCTTTATTTTGTTTTAATTTTGCTTGAACTTTTTTTTTAACAAAATACATTTAATTTGTTTTTCCTTTAGTATATAACAATCCAAAAATAATTTAAAATCTTCATCTAAAGTATTCAATCCATTGTCTATCTTCGCACAGCTATCTTCCCCTTCTGATAAATTTTCATCATTTATTTGTTGCAATAAAACATCTGCAGACTCTTTTTCTAACACCTCATGATTTTCTTTATCTTTCCTCTTAAAAGAACTCTCTTGATCCATCAAAATAGGTGACTCACAAAGAAATGATAGAATCAACTTACCCACATTTAACAAATCAGTCTGGCCAATTATTCCGGCCAGACTTACAATCAGTCCGGCCCGTGTATTCTACGGGATAATTTAATACTGTATCCCTATTCAATGACATCGGTTCTGATCATTTTTGCCTCAATATTCTCTCCAAAAGCAGAATTTAAGAAAAGTGTTCCATATTTCTCATTATTAGGGTCAGGAAGCAGTTTTGAGTTACAAACAAAAATTTGAGTCCTCGATGGTACTACACAGTTCAGTTCCTTTCCTCCTTTGCACACTGACATTTACTTCAGAGGGCAAGTTGAGGGATGTAAATTTTGGAGGGGTATTTTTGCTACCACTGCATTTTTCTTTGAGTTTTTCTTCCCACAATCTCTCACCAAATAGTTATATACAAATTTGTAATATTCTACTTTTTTATTTATTTAAACTTCTTTCGATTTCAATTTCGCCTCTTCACACCATAAGCGAGGTGCTATATATATTTATAAAGTATTTGCCCATTGCAGTTATCTCAGCTATCAAATTTAGGTTTTTGATTATTTAAATAATTATCTGGGAATGATTTTTCCCTTCAATGTAAAATCAGCATCACATTTTTTTCTGTTTGTATTGGTTTGTCCTTGTTTAATGTTTACATGCATTACATTTTCATTGTCTAATGTTTGGTTAGCTTATTTCCAACAATTAATTATTTTTAAGTTTTTGTCATTTACATTTCTTAATCTGCAATATTGCTCCCAATTAGTAGATAAACAAAATGCAAATTGCAAATGTGTCATGCCTGCCATACAATGAGCTTTTTAGAAATCTTGCTAGCAAATTGAGGTTTATATTCTTTTAAGATTGTGTTTTTCAATTTATCATAAATATTTATTTCATCATCTTTGATATAAACTAGAATATTAATGGTCTTTTCTCCCAGTAGGTTTACTAAAATTTTTATAAATAATTATTTTTAGAGTGATAAATAAAACCATACACATACTCTCTAAATTCAAATCTGCTCTTTTTCTTAAGTCATACATTTTAATCATAATTTTTACTTTAATTTTACTTTCTTTTTGATAGCTGAGTTGCTTCATGCATATAAAAATTCTAATTTTGAAAACATTACTATCCAAATTTGTAAAAAATCAGTACTTCATGCTTTTCATTAAAAAAAGGAGAGAAAGAAATTTTTTGTAATTTTTGTAAACTAATTAATATAAGAAAAGTACATAATTATACTTAAAAAAGAAAACCTGGAATTTTATAAACTATTATAGATCAGAGAAAATTTGTAAAAAGAAAAAGAACTTATTGTTTTCAGAACAAAATATTCAGCAGTTCGGAGAGGGGGAGGAGAAATTCCCAAAATATGTCTTTTAATGGGCTTCTTAAAATAGATTATTATCGAAGTTTTTTTTTTTTTTTTAATTCTATGAAACAAATTCACAATGCAAAATAAAAATGCGTTATGTATATCTATGTGTGTGAGAGAAAGAATAAAAAAAATTGTAAATGATTGTGAAAATTTCTTTACTTATTTATTATATGTATGCTAAAAAGTAAATTGAAAAACTTTTTATAGTTTGTGGACAGTAAATTAACAGAAAAAATATTAATTCAAGCTAGAAAACAACAAGAAGATTTAGAGGAAGAAGTTGGTTTAAAAGGGTTAGTTTCTTTATTTTTGACTTTTAATGTATATTTTTTATTATTAATTCTTATTATATTTTAATTATTATTTGCTTTTATTTCAATGGATTTATTAAAGCTTTTTAATTTTTATAATTTTCCACTTTTAAGCTATGAATTAACTGTCACAAAAAATTATCACTTTGTTTTTCCTTATTGCATTTAATTGAAAAGTAAGAAAACCTCGTAATACTAAAGAAAAGATCTAAGAATTAAATTGTACTGATGATTTCTTTTATTGTTCACAATAATCTCATATTCTAATATATTTGATTGTTGAATGAATTAAGGTAATAAAAAAATTATATTCATTTACCTCACTTTTAGTTTATTAATATATTTTAAATTGTGAATACTTCTTCATGAACATAAAAGTTAACTTATCATAATTAATATAAGATATTATTAAGTTGCATTATTGTGAAATATTCATTAAAAATGAATTTTAGTTAATGTCTTAAGGGGTCAGGCTGTGGATAAAAGTTTGTTTATAATAAAAAAAAATTAACTCTATGTATTCAGTAATATTTAACAAGTTCTTGAATTTCCACTGAAGTAATTTATTATAAAATAATTTATGCAATATTTATTTCATAATTACAAAAGATTTTGTTGCTTATACACTTTTATAAATAACTCAAATGTTTGTACTTTTGATTTCCATGAATTAAAAATTTAAAAATCATGTAAAATGTGTTAATTTGTTGCTTTGATGTTTTAAATATGCTAATTTTAGATCCAGTTCTACTACACACATACCTACTTTATTGGATGGCTGTGAAATATCTGATGAAAAATTGCAAGAAGATGATGGTACTGCAAAAAGTACGATTTATGAAGATGAAGAAATGGAAGAAATTGTAAGTTTTATTACTATTGTTTATTTAAAATTAAAAAATCATAGTTTTAATTGTATAATATGTGTATATTATTGTAGTATTCAAGTTATCATAACTGAATTTTACAATGAGTAATTCAAAGCTATTATTTTTTTAGAAGTGAAACAGAATTAAATTAGTTTATATCTGATGTTTTTAATTTTTGTATGATATAAATTATGTATGTAAAATTTAATAGGAAAATTGTAATGTAAGCCATAAATAGATGAAATCTAAATGTATTAGTTATAATGTATCAAATCACATATGTAAGATTAATCAAATATAAGTTATCTATTTTATGTAATTTGAACTAATGGAATACAATATTAGCATTTATCATCAGAATCAGAAAAAATGCTAGTATATTTATATATAAACATTTCTTAAATGGCTTGAAATTGAGTATTAGCAGATTCATTTATAATATATTACATCAAATACAAAGATTACTTTTTGAATTGCAAAAAATTTTTGTCCTATAAATTTTAGTTAACAGCATCCTTTTTAACATCAAATTTAGTAAATTATTTTTGAACATAGATGTGAATTGCTTGTAGACTATTTTATCAAGAAGAAAACCTGATAAAATTTATCTCAGAAATGCATGTCAAAATTTTATTAAAAAATAATAATTGTCTAAATAATAAAAATATTTAAACTTATATGGAAATAGAGTTTTATCAAAATTATAATCAATACACACACAACAAAGATTTTGAGTGATTAACATTGCCATTTTATGTATAATGTAAATGAAAGTTAAAAATTTATTAAACATTATTATCTGAAATATTTAATCAATTTATATTGATAATATTCTTTGAACGTGCGTAATATAGGCTTACTACATGTGTAATTAATCCTGAAAACAACTTATTGTTAAAAATTATATCTTTTATGTATCAAAATCAAAAAATGAATTAATAAAATCTTTAATTTATTTTTAATTAAGTTAAAAAATATTTTGAATTAGAAAATGTTTCTCTTTTTTACCAGTGCTTTTCATATGCAGTTGAATTTGTCTATAAATATGGAAATTCTGCTTGTTAAATAGATAATGTGATTATTGAATGTGACAAAGACTTATTAATTACACTCTGAATTTGAGATGTCACAAACTTGGAAATCTCATTAATAACATACATCATTATTTTTTTTATTTTTTATGTAAAAAACTTGAGAAAATAGTATTTGTATACAATTTTTATCTCTTTCTGTAATAAATTGGAGTTTAACATAGTAATATTCTACTAGGAGATTAACCCTGAAGATGAAAAGGCTTTTGAAGAATTTATGCCAAATAATCCTGAAAAGCGGGCAGCTCTGGCTGACATAATAAAAGACAAGTTAACAGAGAAACAAACAGAAATCTCTACAATATTTGGAGGTGACAATATTTCATTTTCTTGAACATTTTTTATCAAATATTTTTATTTGATGATTGATTTTATGTCAATTATATTGAAAATATTATCAGGATTTTATACACAGATGTTAATTTCTCTCTTTAATAATTATAGAAATTATTATATTGTATTTATAAAATATATTTATTAAAACAAAATTATTTCTATTATAAATTTACTTTGCACATAGAGATTTAAGTTTCTATTTTTCTGTTCACGGATTATTTATATGAATAGTTATAATTTTAAAAAATATTAACTGTTATGTTTTATATTCTCACTTATAATTTGGTAATATTTTATACTTATATCTTGGAATCAATTGCTATTTAGCATTTATATTAAGATATCTAATATAAATGCTAAATAGCAATTGATTCCTAAATAGCAATTAACTTTTACTGTAAATAATTTAGAAAACTATGATTTAATAACAAAATCATTTTGATTAATCAAAGTTATTATAATAGTCTGTAGTTTAAGATAGCAATTAAAAGTCCTGTATATTTTCATAAAAAAACTTGATAAAAAAAGGATATTAAAAACTACCAAAATTATAAAGATATCATAGAACTAAGGAAATCACAAATTAATTAGCAAATAATGAAGAATATTTTTGATAAAGTGTAAAACATAATGAATAGGAGACAAAATAATTTTATTATCATTTATTGGATTTCAAATGAGGAATAAACTCAGAAGAAAATTAGAGAAAATATATATTTAATACTGATTGTTTAAATGATGAATAAAAAATTATGTAAGATGGGTATATAACTTATAATTTACAAACAAGTATTTTTTAAAATTACTTATTTATTCATTACAAAATAGATTTTTTTTAATTTTTATAGAAGAAACATGCAGTTTCATTAAAAGAACAGTAAGTAGTGAATGGCTAATGTAAAATTATATAAAAGTAAATATCAATTATTTTCTTGTAAGAATTTAGTGATAAATTTTGGAAGAATATATTTTTAAGAACTTCAACCCTATTAAATAGTTTTCAATGCAAGAATTGATACATGTGTAGTAATGAAAATAAAGGGAGTTGCATACACTGTTTATTAGGAAAAAGTGCATAAATGTAGTAATTACTAAATTTAATGTTTTACTTAAAATAATCATGTGTAGTACCATAATTGGTGATATAATTCAAATAGACCGTGGGCTGAAGCCAGTTAAGGGGCTTAAAAATTGAGTTTTGTACCACTTCTTTGGGGGCAATTTAAAAACATAAAATTATACTTGATTTATATGTGGCAAACATAAATGCAAAAAGTTCTGGAAGAAATAGTTGCTCCTTTTTTTATAAATAAAAAAAATTCATTGCACTTTTTTCATTGTGGCTTTGAACACACGCGCATTGTTACACATTCATTCAGCCTATCACATGCGAGTATTTCACTCTTGTTTATTTACCTTTAGGTGAAAAAAAGTATATACACCGTAACACAATATGCAATATAATAAGATTCAATTTTTCCATAATCATAAATATTATGACTATATTATTTCATTACAAATAATAATAAAATATAAACATAGAATAAAGTACTGGATAAATAAAATGTACACACATTTTAGCCCAAAACAAAACTAAAAACAAACACAAACAACTTTTAAATTTCATTCAAAAACATGGATATTGATTATATGTAATTTAACATTTTAGTTCAATAAATGCAATAAAATCCAAAACTGTTATTTTGATTTTTTTTTCAGTTTACACAGCAATAAATAAGTAATCAAATATTCATAAGTAGATAAAATGATAGATAAAAATAAATTCTACCTTTAGAATCATCCTTTTAAATTAAATATTTATGAGAAAAGTAGAATTTATTCATCACACATCATTATTTCAACTAATATTTACAATGATATTTATTACTATAAAACATAAATTGATAAATTACATTGGAATTGAAGTTTCAATAAATAATGCATAATGACCAAACTTCATTGTTAATGTGTTCTTTTCTTTTATAGCTACATGTTAAAATAAGATAGGACAAATTCATACAAATAGTCTTTATAGTAATAAGGAAGATGGCAGAAAAAGTCTTACACATTTCAATGTTTATCTTTAAAATAATAAAAGTTTGAATCAATGCTGTTCAGCAAAATATAGAATATCATGGATTTAATAATCCAAATCAAGAAATATATATATTTTTTACTTAATTTATATATCAACATGATTGACACTGTACAATAGAATAAATAAGTAATTTAATAACTTATTAAACATTAGATATATAATTTTATAAATATTTTTAAAGTGAAGGAGAAAATATACAGTATTGAAATGCAGACACAATATTTATCCCAAATCCATGCAAGTTTACTTCAATATAATATTCAACTTTCTAAAATAATGATTATTTTGACTAACAGAATTACATTTAAATGAATAACACATTATTTTAAATTATAAATTACTTCAACATGCATTTTTTTACTCTAAAACAAATTACTATTAAACAAATAAATATAATAAAACAAATAAAAACAGCATTTGAAAATCATTGATTAAAATATTGAAATTTTATGTACTTACAGAAATAATTCTTATAATTTCTTGAATAAAAAGAAAGAAAAATCTCATTAGTTAAACACAATTTTGATCAAGATTAATCACCCTCAAAATCCATATCATCTTATAATTGACAAATTTTGCATCCATAACAAGCACAAATTTCAGTGCATTTAACTTTAGAACGGTGGCATGTACATGATGATACAACACAAGCAGTCTTTTTTACATTTGCAGAATATGTGCTCTACGATACTGGAAGGAACAGCTTCTAATGACATCCAATCAATGTATAACACGTTGTCTCGTATATTCCACCCATGACCAGTTGGAGATGGCTTTGCTGATTTTTTCAAAAAGACTTCTGCGAAATATAACAGTTTGATAGTTTGCACGTAAAGCATGCTTTATTAGAGAATCTTTATTTGGTGGTAGCATATATTATCTGTTACATATCCTAACCGCAACCAATCATATCTGCATTTATCAATGTCGTTGCAGTTAGCATGCCCATAGAGTTCAAGCATGTAAATTCTTCCAATTTTTCTATAATATCAGGTTTTAGATTCACGACTTACCAAGATTTTGAAAAGCTAATGTATAGTCGTCTGATTTCATCATGTTTTTCAGTGCTTTTACTTTGCTTTTTCCACTAAAATGAACTCACAGAATCACACCCGTAAATACATGTAAAGTTATCAAAGCATTAGAAACATTAGTTCCTAAATTTTCACTAATTAAATTTATATTTAAAAATTTCAATTCAGATGTTGTTCCTGAGGCAAAAAAACAATTGAGAATTTAAATTTTGAGCCAAGGAAATACCTAATACTAATACATCAGTGTCAGAACTTTTAATAATTATATTTTTAAGGGAGGCTGAAGCATGAGCAGCATGTAAAAATATACGTGTATCAGCTTCCTCGTGGTCACATTCTAATTCAGGACACTTTCTACAACTAGTGTCCCAGCATCATTAAACATTTTATGACAATTGTCACGATGTGTGAAATAAATTATAATATCCTCCAATAAATTTGGATTTTGATTTTTCCAAAACTGAAAAGAAATTCAACCAATTCTTCTTTATTGACTCCAGAAGCTAAAAATTTTTCATTTGCTTAGGAAGTTTTTGAGTATCATGGCCAATTTTAACAATTTGTGTACCAGATAATGACTCACGGGCATGCTGGAGATTTAATGCTGATGACAGGATACCGGTCAGATACAAAATCTACACGATTACATTTGAAAGTTTTTGCTAGATTAATGAGATATTTTAAGATATAGGATGCATAATCTCCAAATGAATTAGCAGTATGCTGCAGCTGCTGAATTAAAAGCCATAGCATCTACAATTAAAGCTGACTCAGAAGCAATTATATTTAAGTTTCTTAAATCAATTTCAAAAACCTTTCTCCAAATAATGCATTAAAGTTGCTTTATTGGTTCTCATTTAGTTCCATCATGATTGGCCAGTGCTATAGGAACAGAATTTAAAGAATATTTCATTAAATCCTGCAAATTTAAATTTTGTACTTTTAGAAATCATTAAAATTCGTCTAAACAAATACTGATTCTTCTTAGAACAATGTTTTCATTTTCAATTTTTAACGGAACAGTTTTTCCTGTATTGGTAAATGTGGCAAGTTTCAAACACTTAATGGGAGAAAAAAATCAATACTGCTATTTTCACATAGTCTATCTTTGAGAAATGTCATAAAGTCCTATTTCCAATCTCGAAAGCTTTCTTCATGTCCAGTGTCACATTTTCTGGAGCAACATTACCAGAAACTATGTTCCATAGAACATTGCAGTCATTGTCACTTTTAAATGGATTGTTCATGGAACTAATAGTTTATGAGATAGCAAGAACATGCAGCTCATCCTGTTTTATGCGAGAAGAATCCAATTCCTTTATATTACGATTGGTATTATGTTTCCCGCCATATTTTCACATGCAACAGAAATGCCTGCCCTTAAGTGATGGGAAAGTATCCATCGGGTGCACTGCGCCTTTATTAACAGTTATTCCTGTCAATCCACCTTTGGTTTTTGTATCTCTGTTGCAAGTTTGCTCAATAACTTGATCACATGCAGTCTTGGAAAAACTATAATGATCTTGTTGCTGAACTGAAAATTTGCCCTTCATAAATTCAGCATGTATATCAGGATGAGTGTCCTTCAGACTTATCATCTCGCACCAGTATATGGACAAATAGCGAGAATAATTAATGCGATCATAAGCAAAAAACCATGGTAGCATTGATCGTATCGCAGATAAATGAAGTTCCCAATTACCTTCTCTAGTTGCTTCGAATAAATAATAATAGTATCTCTACCATTTCAATATACGAACTCCATAACTCAAATGTTAAAGAAGAAGAATTTCTTACTGTGACATATTCATGGTACATTTTAAAAGTTTCTGAATATGCTCATTTTCAATAACTTCAGTTACCGGTGCTGTTGGAAATGACAAACAGAAATTCCCAATAACTTCTTTAGCATTTAAGGAATCAGCATGGTCTTCTAGAAAACTTCAAAGCGCAGTCTTTGAAAAGCTTCACACAGTAGTTTATGGCACGCACGCTTCTGTTATAATGATGTCCATTTAAAACTCGGTTAATTGAATTTTGGGCCACAACACCAGATTCAATTAGTAAGTCTTGCAAGCCAGCATCACAAAACGTTTCCCAATGACAGCTAAGAATGCAACTGCTGTATGAAATTCACCCATACTGAATTACTAACCTTTTTTGAATTGGTCATTTTGCCATCTAATTTGTTGAGCATTAGAATATATAGCTTGATCCATGACTAAAACTAAATTTTCAATATTTAATTCATCAGCTATTTGCAAACTACGATGCAAAAATGGTGTTCACAGTTGACATTTGTGTTGGATTTGCATTTAAAATTGGCAAATAACCAATTTTAGTTTTACATAGCATTTCAACAGAATTAAAAATATTAACATTATAACCTGTCCAACCTGGAAGTACATCCTTTGATAAGGTTTTAGATAAATAAAAATGTCATCAATAATCCGGGAAGGATTCTGTTGAATTCTATTTTCTTCTTCTGTAACTAAAGGTAGTGTTTTATACATAGATGGACCATATTTTTTTTACCAGTAAAACAATCCAATTTTGTTGCAGGTGGGTTTAAGGTACGCTTTCTTAAACTTTTTCTGAAAGCCAGATATGTTAGTTTCAGGCAGTGTAACTATTTTTTCTGCATATCCTCCCATTGTAAAAATAATACCATTAGTATTATGGGTTGTACCTGAACCTGTTAAAGTTTCCTCTCCAAAGTCATTATTATCCCACACTAAAGTAGTAAAAATGCCTTTTTGAAAACCGTCTGGCAAAAGAGCATTGTTTTTTGCTGTTGATATGCTAAAGCAGTGTCATATTCTAAAACACAACTGTGAGATATACTATGGCCAAATCCATTTAGTAATCCCACTAGTTTGGCAGAACCAGTTAAATGGCGAATGGTCATGGCTAAAGCTAAATGTTTTGGTGTTTGTCTCCTACCATTGGATGCTAAATAAAGAATATCTTGAGAAATAGACAAAATTTTAAGCTTCAGATCTTGAGTTACTTCTACAAAATAATCAAGAGTGACATCATTTGAAGCACCAATGCACCAAGCTAAGAAGTTAAATAGTTGTATTGGAACAGTATTACATGATGCTTCAACTGTCAAATCTTCTCCTTTTTGTGGCCATTCACAGGACATATTCGGTGCATCATAAATAATGTTTTTCATAACACTTGCTGCCATAAACAAATCATGCAAAAATATTTGACGAAGATGATTGATTTTCAAATAAAGAAATTCATTGTCTTCACTGTCAGTAGAGCTATGGGTATTTAATTCGATAACATTATTTGATGTAGAGGAACAAACAACAAGTTCAGAAAGGTATTTGGCTGATCTTTTGACAAATTCAATTTGTGGATACAATTTTGTATTCTATATTTTAATCTATCATTTCTATATCCTTTTATATCTTCTTCTTCCTCCTAAGAACAATTTTACAAATAAATCTGTAAGTTTAGTCATTTCATAAATTGCATGCTGATTTATAATTTTATCCTGTATGATTTCCTTGCAAAAATTTTAAAGGACTTTTCATAGAGAATTTCAAGTTTCAGATTCACAAGTTTTACAGTTAAAAACTTGTATAATGTTGTAACATGAGCGATGGTATCTTACTTCTATGGCCACAATATCCTGATTTCTTAAGTGATGCAAACAAGTTTTCATCATTTTTTTCAATTGCTGCAGATAACAAGTTATTTGTATTTGTTTCACATTTACTTAGTTTTTCTCTTTTCCTTTTCTCGAATGTTTCTCTTTCACAAATTTTTCTCCTTGGCATATAATACATATTTCTGGCAATATATGAGGATCGACTTTGAAAAGCAGGATTACTTTTTGCTTCGTGTTACACGGTTAGGTGTGTTTTCTAAAGCAATCTTTTCATTACCTTCTGATGAATTTACATCCTTTTCAGCAGCACAAATTCTAGTCTTATCGGTAAACAGTTGGTAACATTTTTATGATATCCAAGAGTTTTATCAGTAGGTAAACCTAAACATCTGTCTTCTTCTTCCTGAAGCATTAAGTTCTCAGAAATGTACGCTCATAACAATCAAGCAATATCCATTTGTGAATGCAATCTTTACTTTGCTCCAACTTTTTTCAGAAAAGGAGAGACAATTCCTAGATTTTCCTTCCCACAATGTAAACAACAATTTAAAATTGAAGTCATCAAGTTAAAATTCAAGTATTAACAGTGATTAAGTTTAGCGTTATAATTGTCAACAAAACATACAAACTTGTTTGTTTACAATCAGAACCATGTGTAAAGCGCTGCTATTTTTGTAACCGCGTTTCTCATTGGATAACTTTGGAGCAAGGAACATGGTAGAAGAAATTTGATTGGCTTAATTTGCGGATGAACATAGCTTTTGTATGGAAGTAGTTCTACAATTTTTTAAAATTCTTAAAATAATGTGCACTCTATTTAACGCAGAACTTTATGTAAATAGTAATATTTAACATTGAATAATAAAATGCGAATGAAATTAAATTGCCCCCAAGTTGCGGGGACAAACATGCAAGATAAGAGTGTTGAGCCCACGGCCTAAAATTTGTTATTTTTAAATATAAATATCTTAGTACATTGCCAATGTAAAGCAATGTATTGCTGATATTTTTGAAATACATTTATTATTATTTCTGTAATTTAAATAAAAACACAAAATTTCCATCTTTTTAATTTTATTATGAGGTATTTAAAAATTATTTTATTCTTGGAAAAAGAAAATTTTTTTTAATTAATTATTAAACAATTAAATTTTATTTAATTTTATAATTATTATATACCAATATTGATTAACAAGACCTTTTTTGCATCGACACTGCTGACCACTCAAAGAACAATATCCTGTTGAAAGCATGCAAATTATATAAAATATAGTGTCCCCTCGCCACTTTGCACTTCATGTTTTGTGGCTTCAGTGCTTTGTTGGGTTTTTTTTTTTTTTTTTTTTTTTTTCATAATATTCATCAAAAAACAAAATGAAAAATACAACCTCGTCTGCAGGAATATTGCAGAAAGGAGCATTTTTTCATGTTGATGTGCAAAAGAGAAGGATCCCTACATGTCAAAGAGAGGAGTTGACTCAGAATATATACCACAGGCTCTCATAAAGGTGCTT
Source organism: Latrodectus elegans (assembly GCA_030067965.1). Classification (NCBI taxonomy): domain Eukaryota; kingdom Metazoa; phylum Arthropoda; class Arachnida; order Araneae; family Theridiidae; genus Latrodectus; species Latrodectus elegans. The sequence goes on along the minus strand of CM057811.1, from coordinate 35,961,676 downwards.
GATTGGTTTCCAGTGCAACATCTACCAAAGGAAGTACGATGAGGCTGGCTCACATCATAAGGAATAAAGGATTTGTCAACATGATGAAAGAAGACATCAGCACCTTTATCAATTCCTACTCGGACTCACTGAGCGATAAAGACATCCTTCAGACGACAAAATCTGTGAGTGAGGAAGAGAAAGAAGAAACTGAAAAGTTGCCCTGGAGAATCTGCATCATTTAGCACAAGACAGTGATGACAATATGGTTTGAGCTGTCAAGTTCAGCAATCGCGTTGTCGGGCTATGTCCTTGTCCAAAGGAATTTTAAGGAAGAGAAAAAGACAATAACTTACCCATCACCATATTTCTTCCCAAGGTAAAGTCCGTAAAGTCCCTAGCTCCATCAACAGTGCCTCCAACTGGAGAATGTATGAAAGAGGCTTTAAGCTTCTACCAGTCAGGTGAAGTCTCTTTTCTGCAACCAACCAAAGACTCTTTGCTATTCTCAGGAAGCAATGTTTATTATGGTATAAAATTTTGTTATGAAAACCTTATTAATTAGCACTGACACATTTAAATAAATACATATACTGTTGTAATTTTTGTCTTAAATGAGTAAAGTATAAATAATGTTTATGTATTCAAAACATTCTGGTACCCGCATACATGAATATACCAAGGGGCAAATCTTCTTTTGCAGTTTTTCAGCTTTTGTGGAAGGTTTTGTTCCCCATTAACCATGAAATACGAAGGATCACTGTATTTCACTTGCTGTGATGGTATTAGCAAATCATTAACATTATAACTCATTATAAATGGATCATTAATCCATTACACAAGCAAATACTATTCAAAAGGAGAAGAAATTGTCAGTCTAAAGTGCAACAATTGTTTTTTTCTGAGCTGTTTAATTATTTCTCATAATTACTTGGTGCTAAAGGCAATGATGAACCAATAGGTATGATTGCACCTATCTCATTGCACCACTGCTCCTACTGACAAAGGTATCATGCTCATGGCAGTGATGGATTGCTCAACCGTATAATAAACCATAACAGATTCAATGTGTAGTACATGTGGTATCTGCTATACGATTTGACTTCATTTGCAGCTGGCAAAATGTCTGCAGTCCATTGTTTCATTTATCCTTTACTCAAGAGCAGTCTTTTGCACAATCAATAATGTAATAAACTACAGCTGTAAATAATGGAATGAAACAACATTATATTTACTAACAAATCACATTTCTCCATGCAAACACCACAATGGTTAGATTCAAATTTAAAAGTTCTGTAATAAGAGACTGCTTAAGTCTTGTGTAATGCATTGTCACACTGGTTCTGCACTTTGTATTGTGGTTTAAGGCAGAGTTGGATTCTACTCTTTCATCCCCCTAGTATGCATTGTTGCTATACTGCACAGCCAATGCCACATCTCTGAAATGTTAGAGACCATGTCCCTTTCATACTTTCCAACTTTTGCTATCATATTCCAACAATATTGTGCAGTCCATCAGATTGAATTTCTTGTTTGGCCTGATTGTTCTTCTATTGTCAATTGAAAACATGTTGTCAGTACTTGCCCAACTTTAGCAAAATGTTGAAGGCCTCATATACTGCTATACTCCAAGAATACTTTCAATGCTTATTAGATAGTATATTGAGTTGTGTGGTAGGTTTGTAGCCAAAAATGTTCTAAAATCAATGTACATTAATTACTGATATTCTCATTATGCAAACTTCATAAGAGATGATTTCATTTATTTGATTTTTGTATAACAAAATTTTGCTGTGATATCATTGTATTTTTTGACATTGTCTTTTGAGTAGTCAACAGGTGGCTAAATAAATACTTTGATTAAATGCCTGAATAAATTTTCTTCTTTCAAGATTTATTGCACAATTAATAGTAACAAATATTCAGTTACAGTTTAAGCAGTGATTTTATGCATATTTAATGCAGTTCAACAGAAGCTTGCATTTTTATATCTAAAATCTGTCGCTTCATAATTCATTATATGAACTGTAGATTCTTAATAATAAAAAATGTGCCATGTGATGTTAATGTTATTTCAATTTTCTAAATCTGTCTTAACTATGAATGCTTTTTACATTGTTTACTCCAGTTGCTAACAAATTGTTTGTTTTATCTAATTTGTTGTTTGTATTCTTATAGATACTGTAAGTATGAACAAGGAGACAAATGAAAGATTGATAAGCATGTATAAGAAGTGTGCTCATCTTCTTGCTCAGTATCGAACTGGTCCACTTCCTAAACCATTTAAAGTGATTCCTAAGTTTACTAATTGGGAACAACTACTCTATCTCACAGAACCAGAAAAATGGAGTGCAATGGCTATGTATCAGGCAACAAGAATATTTTCTTCCAATTTATCTGCAAAAATGGCACAAAGGTTAATATTATGCTTTCTATTGTTTTATATTAAATTTTTAAATTCGAAATATTTATATAATATTTTTAAATAAATTATGTAATATTTTTAAATTAGAAATTTTAATTTAGTTTGGAAGAAATTTTAATTCTATCAACGCAATTTCCATTGATCAGATATGTTTGAAAATAATTTATAAAATTGGAAAAAATATCACGGTTATCATATAAAAAAACAATAAGGTTTAGAAGTGAAGAACATTTCCTGTATGAAATTAATATGAAATCCATATGCAATTGCAAGAAAGGAAGTGACTACTTGAAAAAATTAAACTTTTTCATAAAGTTAAAGATAACAGGGCATTCAATAAAAGAGATTTAACAGTGTGGGGGGGGGGGAGTTTCCTGTCTCAACCAGTGTTGACGAAACAAATAAACATACAGCCAAACTGTAAATATATTATAAATGGATGAAGCAAATAAACATACAAGCAAACTTCAAATATTTTTATATATTTGCTGTTTTAAGATAGCCTAAAAGCAATTATAAAGCTTGTGAAAACCTGAAATCTTTTAATTTCTTATAAATAATTTGTCATAATTATGTGTTTTTAGAGGAAGCCTGAAAATGCTCATAAGCACCAATTTTGAAAGACTAGTGTGTGAAACAAAAAATGCTGCAAATATTTGATAGTTTTTTAGGTTTTCTGTATAAAGTAATTAAGTTTAATTTTTTTTATTACTTAAATAGAAATTTTCACATAAAAAGTTGATATTATGTGTTAGATAAATTAAAAGTTGATATTATAACTTAGAGGAAAATGTTGACTGAACTCTTAGTGTGATATATTCTTTTGTTAAGCATAATTTTTGACTGTTTAAAAAACTTTTTATGCATTTTTATTATTTCATAAAGAAAATGATTTTGCTTTATAAATATCTAATCATTTTACTTATATTTTATTATGATGTTAAAATTTTTTTAATTAGTTCTGAAGTTGACGCTTCAACATTTAGCTTATAAATGTCTTCATTTGAATAGTTAAAAATGCTCTTCCATTCTTAAATTATTAGAAAGATTGAAGTTAATCCTTGAATTAATAATGGGAGAAACACGTTTCTATTTATGTTTACCAAATTGAAATTTTAAAAAACACTGTAAAACGCAAAATTTTACATCCAATAGCATGCACAAAAATTTGTAAAATTGTTAAAAAATACTTAGATCATAATTGATTTAATATAGTAAATTTTCTGCCTTTGCATTTATTCTTGATGACTTATAACATAAATTTGCATTTCATGTAATAACTTTTAGTGATCATGATGTTAAAATTGTACTGAAAGTATTAATAACAAATGTGTGATATCCATATCATCTGAAATTTAAGTAAAATAATAAATTAAAATGTCCAATATTTTTTAATTTCAAATTTATAAAAAATATGCTTTTTATTGTACTTTATTCTTTTTAAGCATATGTTCCTGTTCAATGGTGTCTTGTCAAGTTTTCAGAATGCGACTTTATCTTATGCAATAGTTGTCCATTTGCTCATTTCAGTTCATTATAGATCTTTTTAGTCATCTGGTAGCTAATTTTTGCTTTTATCATTTTCTTCTATTTTTGCAAAATGCATCTTATTTAGTGGAAAATGTACCATTTTATACAGGTTTATAGCCATCCAATACAGAAATCTTTGACGATTTTTACAAAATCGATCATATTTTTATTAATATTTTGATAGGGTATTATTTTCTGTTCATGATTTTTCCACAAAATTTTCTTCAAAGATCTCTAGTGGTCATACATTGTCACAGCGCTACCTGTATGAAACTGATCATTTGTTTAGAAAAAACTACTACAACTTTCACCATCGGAATGTGTATACAAAAAAAAGGAAGTTTCCACTTTTGTTTTGTAGCTTTCACTTCTCGTTATATTTCATGGAAACATATGCATGTTATATTTTCATCATTAAAGTTTTCCATTATGAAATGGATTTAACTCATTCATCTACACCTTAACACATTTCATTGGTGACAATTAGACTAGAATTATTCAACCTTCTGAACTTTTGTGATACAATTTTGTTTTTCGTGATAAACTTTTGATATCGATTTCAAGGTGGATGACGCTATCTCCGCTGTAAAAATTCCTAATTTTATCTCCACACTTCCTCAACTATGGTTTACAATGGTGGAATATACATTTGAACTAACATTGCCAAAACCAATACTGGAAAGCAAAACCAAATATAACTATTGTGTTGCTGATTTACCCCCCGATACAGCAATGCTGGTACATGATGTGATTTTAAATCTGAACAAAACAGATCCATACAAGAATCTTAATGAATCATTGATTTCTTGTTGTGGTGAATCAAGCACTCAAGAAATTAGACCACTGCTTGCTGGTGAACAGTTAGGAGATAGGAAACCATCAGAACTTTTTTAGAGTGATGCAACGCGTGCAGAATTGAACAATGTAAGTGAAAATCTACTTCTAGAACTTTTCTTGCAACAACTGCCTAACAACATTCAGTTAATATTAGCATTTATTCAACCTCTAACTCTGCATAAAGCTGCTGAACTTGCAGATAAAATTTTAGAAATTACGCCTGTTCAAGTCAGTAGCACATTAATTTCTACTGATTCCGCTGAACCATCCTCTAATTCTACCTGTTTAGCTGAGCTCAAGAGCCTCCGCAGAGAAATCGTAGCTCTTTGAAAGTCACAAAGTACCTCTCGCAACAGATACGATCCTGGGAAATCCAGTCCTAATGCATCACATTCTATTATTTGTTGGTATCACCGTAAATACAAGGAAAAAGCCAATAAATGCCATACACCATGTTCTTTCCTGGGAAACGAATACCGGCTTGCTTACAGGTGACATATGCCAAGCCTTCCTACTCTTGTCACCTGTTTGTCTGCGATAAAAGAACTTATATCCTGTTCTTAGTTGATATGGGCAGTGATTGTTCCTTGCTCCCAGCTACCAAAAAGGAACACATGAAACCTGTGCAAATTTTTAATGCTGCCAGTGGTACTCCAATATGGTCAAAAACTCCTATCTGTAGATTTAGGTCTTAGAAAAAGGTTTGGTTTTACATTTTTGATATGCAATATATCTCAAGCAGTATTGGGGGATAATTTTTTACATCATTATAATTTAAAACCTGATATAAGAAATGGTAAATTGTTAGATATATTGACTAAGTTAAATTCTCATGTATTGTTAATGGTCTTATGAAACAAACTACTGACTCCAAATTTTGAAACAAAAACATTTAATTAACAAAGAACCAAAAAATTTACAAAGGAGTCATATTTGGGTTCACTAAAACTCTAGCGCCTCTGTAGCGTACAAAAATCAGTATCAATCTTCAAAATGAAACGCAGCTTCTGCAGCCTGCTCCTCGCACCAACTGTCTCCCTACTCACCCTCCCCATCAAAAGCTCTTGAAATCGAAAGGGCTGAGTATGAGACATTACAATGGTATTAATATATTTTTTGTTTGATAAAATTTTAAGTAATTTTCCTAATATTTTTAAAATTCCTTGCTCAGACCAAACTGTAAAGCACAATGTCGTTCACCGTGTAGAAACTGTTGGTCCACTTGTTTTTACTAAACCTCGTCAATTGGCTCCCGACCATCTCAGAATTGCCAAAATGGAATTACAACATATGCTAGGCATAGGCCATATGCGCTCATCAACTAGCAATTATGCTTCTCCATTACATATAGTTCCTAAGAAAAACAGTAATGATTGGCATCCTGTTAGTGATTAAAGAGCTCTTAATGCTCAAACCAAAAAGGACAACTATCCAATTCCAAGCATTTTAGATTTTACTTGTGAACTTCATGGAACCAAAGTATTTTCTTATATTGACTCAGTTAAAGCATTCCATCAAATTCTGATTGCTCCCAAGGATCTTCATAAAACTGCCATTTGAACACTTTTTGGACTCTTCAAAAGCACTCGGATGCAGTTTGGCTTGTGCAATACATCCAGCACATTTGAAAAATTTATTGATGAAGTTGCCAGAGGTTAAAATGGTATTTATGCCTCCATTATATAATTACATTTTAGTTGCTTCTAGAAACAAAAAAGAGCATTTGAAACATCTTCATGTTCTGTTTACTAGGTTAGATCATTATGGATTAATCATAAAATTTTCAAAGTGTATATTTGGAGTTCCTACCTTAGAGTTCTTGGGATTTAAAGTTTCCAAAGAAGGTTTATCTCCAATTCCTGATCGAGTCAGTGCTATACAAAAATTCCTAAGACATTCTTACTCAACTTCATAGATTTTAGGTCTATTAAATGTTTATCGCAGATTTATTCTGAAAGCTTCTCATGTTTTATTTTTATTAACTAAATTTCTTGAAGGACATTATAATAAAAAGAAGTCTTCGCTACCAACAAAAAAGCTTAAAAATCCTCTCCAGTGGTCAGAAGAAGCTGATAAGGCATTTTTAGATGCTAAGAAACCTCCTGCTGAAGCTACCCTCCTAAAACAGCCAATTCCTGGTGTTCTTTTAAGGCTTTGGACAGACACTTCTTTATTTGCTATTGGTAGTTCCTTGAATCAACTTTCAAATGGGACCTGGGAACTCATTGCTTTCTTTTCAATGAAACTTTCTAAATGTCAAACGCATTGTTCTACTTATGATAGAGAACATTTAGCTATTTATTCCTCCATCAAAAAGTTTTGGCATATGCTAGAAGGCAGGGAATTTTCGATCTACACTGATCAAAAACCCCTAATTGATGCTTTTAAGCAAAAGCCTGATAATTGTTCACCTCGCCAACTAGACATTTAGACTTCATTTCCCAATTTTCTACTGATATAAAGTATGTTAAGGGATCAGAAAACATTGTAGCTGACACATTATCTTGTATAGAAATTGAAGCAATCTCAAATAAAGTTTTAAATTTTCACGATATATCTCTCACACAATTAAATGATTTTGAACTTCAAAAACTTCTGAATTCCCAAAATTCTAATTACAAAATTGAGAAACAATATTTTCCTTTAGAGGATGTAACTGCATTGTGATGTTTCCACAAATCCACTCTGTCTGTACATTCCAAAATCGTTTTGTTCAAACATTTTATAAAATATACATAATCTTTACCATTCAGACATTCAAGCAACTAGAAAATTAATTACAAAACATTACTTTTGGCCCAACATGAATTCATTTATAAAAAAATCTGTGTTCAAGCTTGTCAAAACTGCTGACATTCATAAGTTCAAATACATATTAAGTCTCCCATTGGTACTTTTTCTATGCCAGATGCTCAATTTGCACATATTTATGTCAATTTTATAGGACCTCTACCCCTATCCGATGGTTATAATTAATGTATAACAGTAATTGACCGTTTTACCAGATGGCCTGAAGTTATCCCTACAACTGATGTTACAGCCGAAACAACTTGTATAGAACTGATTCATAATTGGATTGCATGTTTTGGATGTCCTCTTACAATAACAACTTATCATGGTTGAAATTTTGAATTGCATTTATTTAGACATTTAACAGAAATTTTAGGCACTAATCGCATTCGCTCAACCTCGTATCATCCCCAATCCAATAGATTGATAGAGCGTTTTCATAGCCATTTAAAAAGCTTCATTATGGCCCATAATCAAATATATGGACACATACACTTCCTATAGTTTTATTAGGAATTTGTTCTGCAATAAAATCTGATATAAATACAACTTATGCAGAACTAGTGTGTGGAACAAACCTCAGATTACCATCTGATATTCTTAATTCTCAGAATGAACTATACACACCAACAGAAACATATGTGTCAAAACTTAAATCAACCATACAATCTCTTCATCCCATTTCAACATTTAGGCACTGCAATAAATCTGTTTATGTTCACCCCTCACTGCAAACTTGTTCACATGTATTTTTACGTGTTGATAGTGTGAAACCACCTCTCTCACCTCTTTATACTGGTCCATATCCAGTAATTTATAGGACAGATATCATTTATTGTAATAACAAAATTTTTAAGATTACAAGTTTCTATGGATCGTTTGAAACCTGCCTGTGTATTATCAGAATTGCGATTCACTTAAAAGGCCACTTATCATTCAAACATCAAAAACAACTAACTATTGACCTGATAAAAATAAAAAATTTTGTAAAATTCCTAAAACTACAATTCAGAGTGGGCGTCATGTGCATTTTCAAAACAGATTAATTATTGTTATGTAATATTATATATTAATTATGTAATAATTTTGTACATATTTTCAACAGTTCTTTTTGTTAATAGTTTTTCCTTGCATATTTTATTGCCATTGTATCAGCATATTACTGTTACTACTGTTGTATTATAATGGCATATCATTTTTATTATTATAGTTTATGTATTATTATGCATTGTTCTTGTCATTCACGTTGTTCACTGGGGTATACTCTGTTGTGATCGTCCATTGTCATAGCGCTATCTATATGAAAGTGATCATTTGTGTAAAAAAAAATACTACATCTTTCACCACCGGAGTGTTTATACAAAAAAGGGCGAATTTCCACTTTTGTCTTCTAGCTTTCAATTCTCATTATATTTCATGGAAATGTATGCATGTTATATTTTTGTCATTAAAATTTTTCATTATAAAATGGATTTAACTCATTCATCTACACCTTGACACACTTCAGATCAATAACATTAACTTTTCTGCATTGTTAAATTGTTTTATTTACATTGATAATGGATAAGGGGCCTTTTTAAGTTTATTTTATTTTAATGTTAATTAATATTGATTTAAATTAATTTCTAAGATTATAATAATCCTTATTAGCCTTGGTCAGTGTAATTTTTATTTCAGTTTTATATTCTTGTTGCTTTAAATCATTGCTGACATATATTGAAATTGATTTATTGGCTCAAAAATGTAATTGTTTATCTTCAAAAGTGTTATTAAAATTATACATTTAATTTTATTCCCTTAAATTTTCTAACTTATTTTTCCTGTTGCATTATAAAACAGAATTAATTCCTCAGCAACAAACAATAAAGTGCATCCAATATCTATATTAGCAGAAGCCAGCTATTGGTTTATTTTCTGCTGAGTAATAATTATGCCATCTAACCAAAACCTCTTCCAAATTACTGGTAATTTCACTATAATAAAATGGTGCATATTATATGATAATGTATTATTGAGAACATGAATGACATAGCGATTTTAAATGCAGAGGTAAATCTTTGAAAAGAAACTTTTTTAATTTTGGAAATTAATTTTTTGTGTCTGCAATTATGTTATGCCTTATACATCTTTTAACCTGCAATATCTTGCTAAGCATTTAGTTGCAGTGGTGACTCATTCACCATATTTTCTTAATGTATCACTAAATGGCTGTAAGAGGATAAATACTTGTAAATTTTTAGGCAGAAAATGAATGTTATATACTTTGTAAATAGCACTTTCTAAACTATGTTTCATTAAAGTTTTAGATTTCTCTACAGGGGTAATTTTAAAAAAATGGTTGTATTTTAAAAAAAACAAGTAAATTTTTGCTTGTTTTATAAAAAAAAAAATAGTGTATCATTTTTATATTCAGATTAGATTAATTTAACAGTGAGCATAATCTAAATAATTCTTAATTATTTCCATAATTTTATGTATTGAAACTTAATGTTTTGATTTAAAAAATGAAATTATTTATATACATATAGGTTTTACAACTTGATTCTTCTTCCTCGTTTACGTGATGACATTGCAGAATTCAAAAAATTGAATTTCCATTTATATCAGGTATAATTTTATTGATTATATTTATTCAAATTCTGTTTTAGAAATATAGATTATGAGCTTTAATATGTATATATCAATTGAATTTAATACTTAGAATAAATCATTTTATTTTAAAGAGATTCTTTATCTTAATTTGTACGTTCAACATATGCTGTATATTCAGTACTTGTTTTTTTTCCATAAAATTATTACTCTGTAATTAGTTATTAGTAAAGTTTGTGAAATAAATTCATAATTTTTATCATTGCTAAAATCATAAAAATAATACTGACTTTTGATTTTCATTTTAAAATTAATTTTCTATTTTCATCAGGCATTAAAAAAGTCTCTCTTCAAACCTGCTGCTTTTTTTAAAGGCATTATGATTCCTTTGTGTGAAGTAAGTAATTTTTAAGTTATTTATATGTACATTGCAAATAATTGAAATTTTTTTTTATTTAGATATAAAAATGTATAAAACATTGACTAAATCCTGTGATCCAGTATGAGTACTAAATGCACTAAATATGTACATTACTGAGCCAGAGAGGATTCTTGTGATTTTGCGATGTAACTAGATGTGTGCTTACTCAAAATTTGTTTGGTGTTTTAGTAACACTTAAAGCTTTTGCTGTGTACTTTTATTTCTTACATTCATTATTGAAATTTATATTTTGTTTTCAAAGTGTAATCTCATCGAAAAGTTTAAGCTTTAATATTTATGTTGCAAAGTAAAGATGTAAATAGTTTAGAAATTTACACTTTTTTTTTAAAATTAAATCTTCTGCAACTCATGATGGGATTTTTTTATGTGTAATTTGATGAAAATTACTACTATTTGTAATAATCTATATAATTTATTAAATATTATGTAAAAATATTTGACATGTATTTTGGTTTACTGTGAATTGTAATGCTTGATAATTAGAAACTTAGGTTTTAATTTAAATGTGTGTTATTTATTTTTTTTAATTTAACTTTCATTGCCTGGTTATCTCTCAAGCTAAATTGTATTTATATTAATGTTTTTTAAATTGGTGTTGCTGCCTGTTTAATTAAAATCTGAGTTTTCCTATAAATGTATGTTATTCATATCATTTAAGTTTATAGAGCCCTTGTTAATACCTGCTTTGTATTGTAATGTAAGATGTATTTTAAAGTGCTTATATTCTTTTTTTTAACTGAACAGAGAACATAGCCATAAAAATGATTTAACTTTATTGCCAGAATAGGAATGGTAACATTGATTTTTACATATTTTTTTATATTTGTTTTGTAATATGTAATCTTTTTACAATTAATTTCTTATTATTTTATAGTATTTCTGTTGTAAGTAGATAAAAATGTTCAATATTTGAAATTGAAAATAACGTAAAATTGTGATATTCATAGTTTGAGATTGACTGCAACCAGGATTTTGAAAACTTGGTATTTTATGAAGTGATGTAATTTAGTTTGGAAAGATAAGCATATTACTCTGTGTGAAAGTTAGAAATTGTGAAAGAACCGCTTCAGCTTTTATTTTTACCAAGACTTGTTACACCAGCAGAATTAACCATAGTTTAAGTTATTATTAAAATTTATCTAATATTTTATTTAATGACATTTTTACTGTGCATTTTTCTTTCTGAAAAAAGATTTTTTTTATCGAAACATTAAGTGTGCTTAGAGTAGAACTATAATAAAATACAAACATTACTTCCAAAATTGCTTTAATTTTGTAATTCCTAATTTTGTATTTTTTGGTCCAAACTAAGTGAATTAATTTTTATTTATATGCCAAATTATTTATAAAATAGGAAAATTTTTATGCAGTATGGGAAATTCTAGATTTTATACAAGTTTAAAGATGGCATTTACTTTGTGTAATCCAATTTTCAAAGTGAATTATAGCATTTTTGAAAAGTTAATTTTCATTAATATTTTATTAAGGAATTTATTATTTACTTGAAAAGTTCATGACTTAAATATTCAAATGTTCTCTCCAACATGTTAAAAACCTGGATTCTGTATTAATAATATGGGTGTAAATTAAAATGATATTTTGATACTAGAAAATTATCAAATGTACATTTAATATCAAACTTTAATGTCATAATCATTAAATCTACATAAATGAAATGTATATTTGGATGGCTGTCACAAAAAAAGAAAAATAAAAGTCTCATTTAGAAACTACATTTATAGCATTTGTGATAGGTTTAAAACTTAGTCAACATTTGTTTGAACTCCTTGTGAATTAGTTTATGCTGTGATAAAATCAATTTATGTAATATATTTCTGCTTCAGAACTCATCTCACTTTGATAAAGTATGTGATTATTATTCACCTTTTAAAATTGTCATCTATGTATACCCATTACGCTTAAAGAAAATATTAATTTCACATCATTTCCTGTTGTTTTTCTCTTCACTTTTTTATTTATATTCGCTCTATTTATCTTTATAAAGATAATGATATTTATTATTTTATTTTCAAATGTTTTGTTTTTGTCCTCAGCAACTGATGTGAATGAAAAAAGTTCTGACTTAAAAAAAACTTCATAGTCAAAGAAAGTTCTCTATCAATCTACTCCTTATTTAATTAATTTTTTTGCAAATCTATATGTGATTTCATTTTATGATGCAAAACATTTATTATAGATTATGTAAAAACTTAATATATTTAGTTTTCTTAACCCCAATACATATCATTATACATCTGTTTAGTGTATGTTTGCCTTATGTATTAAAAATGATTGTATGGCAACAAACTCACTGATTCTTCCCTGTGCAAATTATATTATCAAAGTTATAGCTCTATGGTAATCATTCTGGGCTGAATGTTCATAGTGGTTTAGAATCCATTAAAAAAATTGTAGGGTTGTGTCTAATATGTCCTTATATGCATATAAAAAAATTTCTGTTGAGTATCAAACAAAATTCTAACAAATTATATCCAACATTTCATGTCAAACACTATTTAAAATATTGGGTACACTTAGTTCTGAGTGTTAGGTATTCCTTAATGTGTGTGCATATCTTTAAAAAAAATTATATTTCATGATGCTTTTTTTGTTTGAAAATCCTCTGTTTCTCAAAACAAGATGCTTCATTATAAACTTTATCTTGCTTTTGTTTTTCTCTTGTTACTTTCAAATTTTAAAGTGCAGATTTCTAGTCAACTCATTGCTAAAATGAAACTTGTTGTATATTAAAAGGAAAAATACATTAGAATGATGGCATGCATTTTCAATGACTCTTTTTTTACTGCTTTTGAAAAATATACATGTTTTTTTTTTTTTTTAAAATACAATTCATATTCTATTACCATCAAAAATAATTGTGCGTATTATGTAAACTAAGCATCCCATTACTACATTAAAATTAATAAACATTTTGATCAAGGGTTTCCAAACTTTTCAGCTTCAATTAAGTTCCAAGGGCCAAAATTGCATTGCTTTAGGAACATCTTGCTGTCAAAGCAAAAATATGTTGTTTTCTATATACTAACTATGGATGGGTGACCCTAATAGTCCTTTTGAAAGTGCAATATAATAATCAAACATTCTAGAAAAGCAAAACTATGAGATAAAGTAGTGCATTCAATATTTTGTGATTCATTCCAGTAATGAGAAAATGTTTGGTTTGCAACAGGAATTTAGTTTTTCTCAAAATATGCAGAGGATTTGCAGGCAGAAAATTTGAAGGGCAGACTGCAGTTGCAGCAATATTTGTTTTTAAAAGTTAACATTTAAATATGAGGCTGTAATTTGTTCCAGTTTTCATGTGGCACTCAAATTTCTAAGATATTTACCAATGGAGAAATGATTAAAGAATGCATAACTGCAGTAGCTGAAAAAATGTGTCCCATAACAGTAAATTTGTTCAAAACTATTTGTTTGTCTGCAAGCACTGTAATCAGTGGTAGAACATGCAAAAAATGTATCTTCTGGACTGTCTGACAAAAAGTGACATCTTGAATGGTTTTCTTTCGCCAAGGAGGAATCAGTGGATATATCAAGTGTTGATTTTTATTCAAAGAGTGAGTAAAAGCTTTGAAGTTTATAAAGAGTTTATTAATATTAAAAGAATTCACTGCACTGCCATTGGGTGAGATATTTTTAAACAAATTGAAAAATCCTATTAACAAAAAATATCCTTTGGGTTAACTTAAAATCTTATATCTAATTGTGGCAGCAACATGTAATTGCTGTTGTTGGGTTGTAGAAAAAGATGATCAAAATCATTAGTCTTACATTGCATCATTATATATATATATATATATATATATATATATATATATATATATATATATATATATATATATATATATATATATATATATATATATATATATATATGGAAAATATTTGGATATATCTAAAGTTCTACAACCAACCATGTCAGTTATTAATTTAATTAGATGCTCTGAACTTCACTATTGACAGTTCCACATGTTTACTGAAGAGAGAGGAGAAAATGACTTATGTCATATGATACTATCATATGTTAGCTTTGTTTTTGAAAAATCTTTTGCTTTTTTTATTTTTGAGCAGTGGTTAAAATTGCTTTGAATGTTAAACATCACAATCTTATTGAATCACAAATTAGCAAATGCTATTCAAGTTAGCATTTTATTTCAGTGGGACAAAATATTTGAACTAAGTGACTTAGTGATTGCGAGGAGAAATTCAGCAATAAATAATATTGCTTCTTTAACAATTACTTACTAGATTTAGAATGCAGCAATTTAATTTCAAACAAATATTTAAATCCATGTTTGTTGGAATTTTATAAGGATACTGATAAAATTTGGTATGACTGCTAATTTTTGCATAAATTTGCTTGTGCGCTGTTTTCTACTTTTGGTACTACTTGTGTGAAAAAAAAATTCTCTTAATAAAATACATAAAGAATGTTTAAAGATATTAAGTAAATGGTGAGCATCTTAACTTTCAATAATTGTTGCAATTAAAATTTATTCTCAACTACTATTGTCAGTGGAAAATCTTTGTTACATAAATCTCAATAGTATTTCTTATAATCTTTGTCTAACAAGTAAACTGAATTATTATTCAGATTTTTACTTACATTCAATTTATCATAGCAACAATAAACAATTAGCTGTAATGGATTTTAGTTTGGAGGCCTTTATCTATTCCACTGAAGATTCAAGCTATATTTAAAAGTTGTAGCCAGTAATATTAGTTCAATTTTTCTTAAACTTAGCAATTGAATAGATCCATAATGATTCACGATTTCTTTTTTGATGAGTATAATTGCTAATTTTTATGATAAACAAAATATTCAATAAAAA
The DNA here is from genome assembly GCA_030067965.1 of Latrodectus elegans. NCBI lineage: Eukaryota > Metazoa > Arthropoda > Arachnida > Araneae > Theridiidae > Latrodectus > Latrodectus elegans. Next base: position 35,946,231 of record CM057811.1, on the reverse strand, counting down.
TATTTTTATTTAAAATTTTGTTTATGTAAATGCAAGAATTGAATTCTTTGATATTTCAAAATAGCTTTGGAATAATTTTAAATTTTCCTTGTTTTAGATGATGGCTAGTAATATTTATAAAGTTGTTTATTTTAAATATATATGTTAACCTTTGTTTTTAATAATTTTCTTCCTTTTCTAGTCTGGTACATGTACTTTGCGTGAAGCTACAATCTTTGCAAGTGTATTAGCAAAGTGTTCTGTTCCAATTCTAGATTCTGGTGCTGCATTGATGGTGATTTCTAGATTGGATTATAATGGTGCTAATAGTATATTTATGAGAGTGTTATTAGAAAAGAAATATGCTCTTCCTTTTAAAGTTATAGATGCTGTTGTTAATCATTTTATGAAGTGAGTAAAAATATTATCGAATTAATCTAAATATTTTAAGTCACTTAATTTCGCAAATATCAATTAACTTTATATCCCACAATCAGATGAGTATTTAAAATAATAATTTAGAGTATACCATAATCATTTTAGATGATTTTTTTTATAAATTTTAAGCAATTATTAAAATATGAAATAATCAAAAATTGCTTTGAATAATATTTATTATGCGTATTTATATTTGTATGTTTTGTATGTTTTTTTTTTTTTTTTTTGGAAATCAAAATTTATGTAGTAAAATTACAATGAGCATCAAGAAAAATTAAAAGATTTACTTAAAAACAGAAATTGTGGGGATATTAAATTAGTATTAGCATATTAAATCTATTTAATTAGTGCTGCCAAATTATAAATTTCATCCTTGCTAATTAACATGAGTAATTCATAGAAAATTACCTTTTGTCATAAAACTATTAATAGATCAGTTTATGATGATAACATTGAATAAGCTAAGGTGTGAATTGGTATTCCATAGAATTTCATTTCTTTCCAGCCCTACTCTTTTCTTTTTTGATATATAATTATAGTAAAGCATCATATGATGCTCGAACTAATTTAAGTATTAAAAAACATTATGCTTTTTGGTTATTCTATATTGCATGAAATGACAACATTCCCCAAGTCATCATTTTAAATAATAAACAATTAGAAATTTAAAGAATGATGATTGTTTTTAATACTATAGTAATCATCTCTTTGTGGTCATGAGAAAAATACTTTGCTTATATTGATTAAACAGTTCTTTCCCATTGCTCATATGCAAGTTCCTTATTTTTAATAGAAGTGTTAGAAACCGGAAAAAAAAATATCTAAATAAATATGTTAGTATTTTTGATAATTTTTAGTTGTATACAAAGATAAAACTCTTTATTCTCCATAATAAGTTGTTCTAACGTTTAATCATTTATTTAAAATGAACAGACAGATATGTGACAAAAAATAAAATGAATCAAATTAGGAATGGTTGAAATAAAAATTAAAAGGATAAGAAAATTCAGTATCTATGATCATTATTGCTATATATAAAGGCACTTACATTGAAAGTTAAGCATGAAGGGTAAAAATTTTTTAATTATGTGTTTGGCTTAGATAAAATGCATTAGGAATACAATAAAATTTTAATTCATGAAATAAAGAATTATGTATAACATAGTTTTGAATTTTAATAAAATAATGAAGTCATTAACAAAAAGAAGGTTAAATATATTTAAAAGCAAAAGTCTGAGCATTCCTTTTTTGTAAATTTTACATCTGAGCTGGTTTTCTATGAAGAGATCAATTATAACAAGGGCTAAGAGTGAGAAACTTGTAAACCTATCACAGTGAAAACTCCCATCATCATAATAATTTCCAATGCATTTTACAGGCCAGGAATTGCAATTTGTTTTTAGGATTCTCTTCTTCAGAATACAAATTTCAACAATAGCAACTTAAACGATATTTATAAATATGCTTTACAACTAAAACAGGGCTTGTTGATGTAACATACTTTTTTATGTTAAGACAAGAATTTTAGCCTGTTTCCATACATTCATCACAGAATCTTGTCTTTGAAGATATACAATTCGGGTCAACATCCCAGCCAACTGTCCAGAATATGATGCTTTTGCTTCATGATGTTTTAAAACAGATTTTGTGTTACCTGTGTTTTCAGGTTCTTACATTATTGTCAGCTGCTTGAGAGCAAACTCATAACTTTTCCTTAGTAAGACACTGCAACTCTCATGATAGTGATGCATATTTAATCATGGCCCTTTGAGTTTAACAAATACAAAAATAATAATTCTTAGTATTTGAATGTGCAGTTTTATACTATGTAGATTTCTTCACACAGAACTGGTAGATATCTCACCAATGCTCACTGAATCCATACATGTGGAGGTCTTTTCATGTATGGATTCAGTGGCTTGGCTACAATATAGAATAATCTATTTTCAGTGAGTTCAAAACCCTTGAATGACAGAGCATCAATCTTGGACTGATTTGAAATTAATCCTTATCATGAGCTAAATGAAAGATGAGCACCAAATCAAGCACTTAAATAAATATTTGTTTTGTAAACAAGACAAACCAATATTTTATTACATTTTACCTGCACTTGCATGCTACTTTTATAAACCTGCACAACAATACCTATTTAGTAATCTTTATTTCTGCATGAAATTGTAATTTAAATTATTATATGGAATATTTATTGCCTGCTCTTGTTGACTGTAAATCATTGTTTCACAAGTTCAGATTAGCTTTTGAAAATTAACAATTTTTCTTTTGTGTGTTTAACTTTTCGAATGAATGTTTATAAGCTATTAGAGAACAACTGAACAAATTTATTTAAATTTCATTCAATTTCAACAAATTTATTAAAAAGCATTAAAACATGGATATATATAAATTGGATGCATAGTAAAGTCCTTTGTCATCCTTTATCCCTTGAATTGTTTGCTGAAGACATAATTTCTATTGCTAAAATGTCTTAAATAATGGAAACTTTCATATTATATCATTCTTTGATTTAAAAATTAGATTTCGCTAAAATTGTAAAGTGTGAATTTTTTACATATTTCCCAGATCTCAATGAATATATTTTAAAAAGTTTTTCCCTTCCTCAGGCAAACTTTTTCATTGATCTATGGCAAGGATGAACAAAATGTTGAATTTCAAATTTTGTGATTTTTTTCTGTATTTAAGGAGTTGATTACAAAATTAATAAGTATAGAGTAATATCTTTGGCAAACAAACTTTTGAAGGAAAAAAATATATTTCCTATCCATACATCTATAGCTTTGTAGCCATACATATGATGATAGTTATAGAAATGCCGCCATATAGTAGTCAAAATATAGAAAATCAAATTTGTAGTTAAAATTGTAATAAAAAAATTTCAAATTATAAAATTCTGCAACAATTATTTTGTTCTATTCATACAAATATGAGAAATTGCAAAATGAATACTCTAAAACTTCCAAAATTGCTGCACTTTGTTTGAAAAAGAAATACATAATACATAACAAATGAGCCCTAAAGTTTAATATATAAAATTTTAGTGTTAGATATAATCTTCTCAATATAATTTGTTGACATGAAAGAGAAAGGAAACTGTGATTTTATAGGTCACCATTTGCTATTATATGTGTCTGCAATCGTAAATATAACTTTTTATGCACTTTAGCCAGCATGGTGATCAGAAATACAGTGATCTAAGTCTAATAAACTTTAGTTACTTGTGTATGAACTTTTTCTTAAAAATAACCCCAGAGAAAAATCTAAAATCCAGTGATGCAGGGCCATTCCAATATTACCACCATATTAAATTCTGGATTTTCCTGATCCTCGGAAAAAACATTTTACTCCTTGTTCTTTACAAAAAGGGGCCCTATCATACTCAAACCGCAATTGATGCTATAAAGTGTTAATATAGGTACCACTTAAAACGAATAGAATCTCTAAGAGTAGATATGATAGTTATATCTCCTCCAAGTCTAATGCCTGTTGATTGATCTTAATGGTCACAAAATTTTTATTGGTGGTCCTTAGATGTTGTAATAGCTTTATAGAATGATGCATAACTCAACATCATGGGTACAGATATATATTGTATATGGATGGGAAAATTTTGTTTATTTTCAAAAACTTTTGTTTTTCTAAGATTTTACTCTAAAATTATATTAATTATTTTTCTAACTGACCCTTAAAAGTATAAAAAAAGTCAAATACTTTGAAACAATATCTGAAATTGTCATAGAAAAATGAAACTTTTTTTTAATAGATTTGTTAGAAAAAGGGCAAACATTTTTTTAAGTATAATCATAAAAACCCAAAGATCATGTAAAAATTTATATTTCAAAATTGAATTTTTAAATCTAAAAATGGCATAATGCAAAATTTATTTAAATCATTTTTGTGATAGATATTACTTGTCTCTGCCAATGATTTGTGAGATAAAGGCCATGAAGGACTTTACTTTAGAATACCATTATAATATCCCAGCAAAAGTCTGTCTAGAGTATGATGCTTATCTTTTATCTTTCTGGATTGTTCAGGATGTTTAAAATATATTTGGAATTATTATGCCTATGTGCTTACTATCGGATTGAGAACAAATATTGACTTGTTCATTACTAACTTTACTCAAATCAAATATCATCTAATTGACATTTTTTCTTTTAATTAACTAAAAAAATTTTGTGCTAATGCATGTATGATAAAATATTATTAATCCATATTGTGTTGATAATAAAAATTATCTCTGCAATGAAAACTGCTATAAATTTAATTAGAATTGGTATTTCCTAAATTTATATAGTGGCGAAGAAGTAAAACTATTAGATTAAACAAATTGCTACAAAAAATATTGTTAATTTGATATACATTAAAACTAAGATTTCTTCTGATTGGAAAAATCAAAACTTGTTTTTATTAATTCTAGTTAATCCTGCTATTTAATAATCTGTTTGATTTCTAATTTTAATTACTTGTATCACTCAGATTCTACTGAACTTTTATCTCAATTTTAATATAATACAATGCTGTATCTTATTTTAGTACAATTATAACTGTTTAATACTATACCTTATTTTAGCACAATTATAACTGTTTAATGCTTTATTTCTTTTAGGTTTGAAACTGATGAGAGAAAACTACCTTTGCTATGGCATCAGTGTTTACTTACATTTGTTCAAATTTATAAAAATGATCTATCTACTGATCAGCAAACAGATTTACTGCGGTTAATTAAGGTACAAACCCATGTACACGTGAGTCCAGAAATACGTAAAGAACTTCTTTCAAAGAACTCAACACGTCCTACTGAAATTGATAAAAGTTAAATTTGTATATTTATTGTAAATAAAATATAACAAGAATTTTGTTTATTATATATAAAATAAATAATATAAAGAAGCTTTTCATTTTTTAAAAGTACTGTATATTTTTCTTATGATACTAGCTCAAATTATAATTTAATACTTTCTCAAAAAAATTTAATCGTAGAATGTATCATTAAAAAATTAACATTTTTTTAAGAATGAATATGAAGTAATGTGATCAAGTATTAAGAGATTTTTAAAGTATGTTGATTTTTAAATGAAATTTGCTTTTGGATATTGGGAATATTTCACCGGATGGGAAAAATGACTCTATACTAGTTTTTTATGTAATATAACTATATTTTATCCTTTTAGAGAATTTTTTGAAAATGAAGTAATATAGTTTTCAAAATAAGAAATGTATTTTTATCTATCATCTAAATTCATATAAGTACTGCTAATAATGATAATATTTGACAATTCTATTTTTGCTTGAAAATGCAGCTATTTAATGGAACTCTTATACTATTAACATTGTATCATTAATAATTAATACAAAATAATGAAATTATTCATCAAAATTAAATTTTATTTAATTCAAGTGAATAACTTATAAAATATTAAATAAAACGATATTTTAAGTATTGGTACAAATAATATTTTGATTCCAAACCTCTTTCTAAATAGTTTCAAAAATTTCTACTTATGAAATCAAATAACATAAATTTTTTGTGAACAAATATTTATCAAAGTACATTTATTAAAATCTTGACAAAAAAAAGTTTTAAAAAATTTATTGCAATGAATGAATAAAAATGCCAATTTTGACTAAATAACTATCTACTGATAATATCAATGAGTAAAAAACTTTGAATAGGCCAATAAACTGTAATTTTAATTATAAATTTTATTACTCCTAATATTATAGTTTCGTATGAAAAGATAAATCTATGTAAGTAGAATCAATATTTATGTATTTAATTTATCTATATTTTTATTATGAATGTCTGAAATATCAGTAAGTCTGTTCAAGTGATGGTATTTCTTAATTATTTCCATTATCAGACAACAAGCAGTTTCTACCTTAAATAAAAATTAATTTACAAAAGCAACGTTTACCTTCTTCTTGTTTGTATTAACAAATAATTATTGTATTTTGTTATTCACTTTGGTATAATCTAATCGACAGATACGAAGGTACTAAAAAATTTATTAGCAGTAATTAAAGACAGATTTAATTTCATAGTGTTAATTTTAAATTTACATTTTGTGTGAGTGTGTGTAATGTATTTTACAAGTTATCCAGAACATGATTAAGTTAAGATTAACTTTCGGAGTATTTTATTGTATCAATTATTTGTATTCAAAATGCAAATAAGAAATTGAAATAATCAAATAGATTAAGAAAGAATTTAAGTAAAATGATAAATATTTTTGATTTTTTTAAAGTAAAACATGCACAAAAAAAGGAGCTTAAGAAAAAAACTATTTAAAAAGATTATCAAATGTTAATATATAAATGTGTTCCATGTTGACATAAGATCAAAGAAGATTTAAGTTCTTCATTGAAAATTGATTTTGTCATAATTAACTAAACTTAAACATAGAGGCAAAATTTACAGCATTTTGAGTTATTTTTGTAAACTACACTACTGGTCATTAAAATTGCTACACCAAGAAGGCGACATGCTACAGACATGAAATTTATACGAAAGGAAGAAGGTGCTGTGATATGCAAATGATTAGCTTTTCAGCGCATTCAGACAAAGCAGGCGCCAGTAGCGACACCTATATTGTGTTTAAATGAAGAAATTGTTCAGCCAGTTCCTTATACACAAATTGCATTTGAGCGTTCTTGCCCGGTGAAAAGTTGTTGTGATACCTCGTGTAAGAAGGAGAAATGCGTACCAGCACGTTTCTGACTTTGATAAAGGTCGAATTGTAGCGTACCGGGATTGCGGTTTATCTTGTCGCAATATTGCTGCTCGCGTCGATCGAGATCCAATGACTGCTAGCAGAATACGGAATCGATGGGTTCAGGACGGTAATACGGAACGCCATGCGGGATCTCAACGGCCACCTATCACTAGCAGCCGAGAAGACAGGCAAATTATTCGCATGGCCGTAATGGATCGTGCAACCACGTCACGAGCCGTGAGTCAAGAAACGGGGTCGTTTGGAAGACAAGTGTCTGCGCGAACAGTTCGACGACGTTTGCAGCAGCATGGACTCTCAGCTCGGAGACCATGGCTGCGGCTTCCCTTGACGCTGCGTCATAGACAAGAACGCCTTCAATGGTGTGATCAACGACGAACCTGGGCGCACGAATGGCGAGACGTCATCTTTTCAGATGAATCCAGGTTCTGTGTACAGCATGATGGTCATCGTGGTGAACGCACACTGGCAGCGTGCATTCGTCATCGTCATACTGGCCCATCACCTGGCGTGATGGTATGGGGTGCCATTGGATACACGTCTTGGTCACCTCTTGTTCGCATTGACGGTGCTTTGAACAGTGCACGTTACATTTCTGGTCTGTTACGACCCGTGGCTCTACCCTTTATTCGAGCCCTGCGAAACCCTACGTTTCAACAGGATAATGCCCGACCGCATGTTGCCGGTATTGTACGGACCTTCCTTGATACGGAACATGTTCGGCTGTTGCCCTGGCCAGCACGTTCTCCAGATCTTTCATCAATAGAAAACGTCTGGTCAACGGTTGCCGAGCGACTGGTTCGTCACCAAACGCCAGCCACTACGGTTGATGAACTTTGGCATCGTGTTGAAGCTGCATGGGCATCTGTACCTGTACGTGCAATCCAATCTCTGTTTGACTCAATGCCCAGGCGTATAACTGCTGTTATTACTGCCAGAAGTGGTTGTTCTGGGTACTGATTTCTCAGGATCTATCCAGCCAAATTTTTTGAAAACTTAATCACTTGTTATTTTTAGTATAATATACTTGTCCAATAAATATCATATTGTTATCTGCATTTCTTCCAGGTGTAGCAATTTTAATGGCTAGTAGTGCATTTTTTCTTTTACAAAATTTTCAGTAGGTAATCCATACTTTATTTTCAAAACGTTTAAATTTCTCAGTCATAAAATATAATTAAAATAAACAGAAGAGTTATCGATCAAGCTATTTTTTTGCTTTTTAATAAATAACATGAAACTGTGAACATATAAATTGTAGCAAATTGTTTGTTTAGTTTGTGAGATCATTCTATTTCAATCAAAAATTTTCAAAAAGTAACTTAAAAATAGAAAATTGTTTGCAGTTCTCAGTATTTGTTTAAATACTTATTTTATTGCTTTTTGAAATTTTAAGATATTTTATTGCAAATATTAAACAGTTATCTAAGTGTAAAATTTTCACAATTAAAATGTCTTAGTAATTGTAAGCTAAATATTTCATAGCATACCACTGTAATTTCAGTGTTAAAAGACATGACATATTTTTTGCACTTGTTATAAAATTAAATGATTTGTAGCATTAAGCAGTTCATCATATGACAGTTATATATATATATTTTTCATAAACAACATATAAGCTAGTTATCTAATATTTTTAATAGTTAATAAGAAAAATAATAGTTTAAAATAATTATTGAGGCAAAGATTTATGTTATATATTACACATGTTATATATTATCTACTACTGTGTAAATTACATCCATGTGCTGTGAATCCAAGATCTCATTTCTAAATTCGGGATTTACAATCGCACGTTTTTTAAAGAAATCATATATTGATGTCGGTTAATTATAATATTTGAATAAATAATATGAAATATAATGCTGTACATGATAAAAATTAAAAGAAATTTTTGAGAAAATCTGATTTCAGTCAAAACTAGATTATAATATATGTTTGTACTAACTCTATATCTTAAAAAGTAAGATAAAAAAATAATGATGAAAAAGTACTTTTGATTATTGTATTTTAAATTTAGATTCCTGAAAATCATTGAATTTTCATGGTTAACATTATGTATGAAATGTCTTGTTCAAATCATTATTATGTTCAACTTGACATAGAATTTATCATCAAATTGAATGCTTTTATTTTTCTATTAATTCTTAAATGATTTTTCTGTGTTTATTAACATTAAGTAACTTTCAAGTTAATGTAAATTGTACTACATTACATATTGCATTACACAATAGTGAAGCCATAATTCAATGGATAAGTACTTAAAAAGTGATTTACAAAATTAACAAGAAAAAAGCAAATATTTATTGAGCGCAAAATTTTATTGAATAAGAATTTACTTTGGAAATATTTCTCTCAATTTAAAGTTTAATATATGTATAATTTGTATGCAGCACTTGAAATATGTCCTTCTTGTTGACTATCAGGCTGCCATTCATGCAGTGGCAGATTGTGCTCTCCTGCGTACATCTATAGAGTTTGACTGTGAGACCATCATTGACACTTTGCTATCTGTAGAGGGGGGTGGGAGAAATTACTTTGCGTTGCATCCCTGGCCATTGTGGCTTGTCTGGCAGTGAAGGGGCAAACAATCTTGTGGGGGAGGCTTCTTTTAGGGCCCTCCAGATGCCCCTACTGGCCTGAAATGTCAAACTCCTTCTAAAACGGTTTGTCCATTACCGGCGGGGAATTTATTTCAAAGAGAATACAGTTGATGCCTCCTGGAGGACCCTGCTGAGCTCATGTATTCCCAGAGATCTACCTAGATCTATCGGGGTCTCCTGCTTCAGGTTACTTACTGGGCATGATTTTCTCCTGAAACATCTACATCACATTGGGCTTGTGGATTCACCTGATTGCATTTTATGTAGGAAACATGTTGACATGGATGTCAAGCATCTTTGGAAATGTTCTGCCCTCCAGGAGACCCGCACTTCTTCACATTTCAAGACGCTCTCCACTCAAGGAGGTACTTCATTTCTTTATTGGACTACAAGACTTATTATGCTTGAAAGAGCCAACATAAGGACGTAAATTTAAAAAAATAATAAAGATAGTGTGCTACACAAGTATAGCATGCTTGTTATGCATATAAAGCATAACTAGCATGCTTTATCTATGTTGGATTTTCAACTATTCCTTATGCACTAAGCAAACATAATATACCTTCAGTTTTATAGCACATATATTTATGTATCAAACATGAGTAAGAATATTTTTCATTTCAATTACATGCATTCAATGATCACTTTTTAAAAAATCAGCAATTTTAGTCAAAACAGACCAGTGCACAATTGGCCGTCCATTGACGACTGGAGTAATCCATTTGTTCCTAATTCTAAGCACTTCTCATTCACTTATTCAAATTAAATATCTCCAATTGAATGACCTGAAACATTGGATGTATGTACGTTTGTTGTTCAACTGTCATTTTTTGTACACGAGGGCTAATTTGACCGGGACCTACGGTTTAAAGTGGATTCCGAACCACTACAGACATCCATACCCTAGGTGGGATTTGAACTCACGAACTGTTGAACTGAAGGCAGGAGTGCTAACCATCTGGCGTCATCTAGAAGAAAACTTACAACCTTTTTCACTATGACTTATGGATCATGATTTAGAAACATTAGATTGAAGATCTTTGGAATACGATGTTTTAACTGGAGTGTTAGGGGATCTTTTGGTTTATCATAAGGACACTATACTTTTTATCTGAATAAGATCTGATATGGAAAGGTTCGCATGGTTCTTGTTTGTGGCAAGAATATCTTTCTTTATATTTAGTGAATGATGCTTTATTTTGATAATCAGAATAAGATTCCCTGTTAGGAGAATTAGGAAATTTGTCTATTCAAATTAAAATTTCCCAGCAGATAACGACATTCATGTTAAATAATTCATTTTATTTAAAAATTGTTCTTAATCAAATATGCATATAATTATGTCATGTAACATTTTTAATTATGTTTGTAAATAATAGAAATAAATTATTGCAAAAATTAAAGAGAATATTCCTATATTTAAGTTAAAATTATGCTTAATGAATACTTTAAAAGTCTTCAAGGAATTTACAGTTACAACCGAAACAATTTTATTTGAATAATCACATATTCTTTACACTACTGAATTATACACCATATAAAATAATGGTTAATTATAGATTTTTTTGAACATCATTAGATTTTTAACTATTAATTTATGTGGATATATATTACAATTTTTTTTCAAATGAATACAACTATTAGATAAAGTTTTCAGATTGTGACTTTTTCCTTCAATTATTTAATAAAAGCAAATCTGAATTTTTCTTGTCTTCTCTGAAGCACGACAGCAACAAGTGCTTGATTTTGCAATTAATGTGATTTTACCAGTTCTTTCAGCTTCTATAGCAATTCCTATTATAGCTTTAAAATCCATATACATTGTTCCCAAAACATTCAATTTTGATTTTCAATTCATCAATTTTGTCAAGAAGTGCTTTTTGCTTTAAAGGTTACTTTTTTACTGTTTTAATTCATCGAAATATAATAAATACTTTTGCCCGGCATCAGCAGCAAAACTAAGTAGGTCTTTGCTAATAATTACAGTGTTGACCCCTATGTTTCGGACTGATCATCATTGATGCACTAAGCCACAATTGATTGATTTTTTTAAACTTTCTACCATTAAATTTTTGTTTACAGAAAAACCCCATTAAACATATGTTTGACTATGAGAAAATATTAAAAGCAAATTAACTTCTTTCTATAAGTGACAATGTTGTCAATTTGAGAGTAAGTTAAAATAAAGTATTCTATCATTAAATGGATCAAATATCTTATTAATACAATTTTGAAGTTTTACAATCAGTTGTAACTCTTCCAAAGAATTACAAAATTATTTTATCATTGATTTTTCTGTATTTCAACAAAACAAATCTTTATATAGTTTTTGTTTCTGCTGGTCACTGAATAAAACACTGCACCAGGGATATTAAATAATTTATCTCAGCCATTACTTCATGGATAAACAAACAATTCATCCTTTTTATTGAAATATACAATTTTCATCAAGGAAGATATGAGAAGTGTACTTTAATAAAAAAAATATGGCTACAGACCAGATATTAATGCACCAAACTGTCTTATCTATTATAATTAAGAGGTTTTATGCTTATAATATTTATGAGAACGATGTTCTTTCGAAACTTTAGACTTATGTTTTTTCTTATGATCAGTTCTGGTATGCTTAAAATCTGAATCAATATCAAAAATCATTTCATGCCCATCAGCTCTTTTATTTTTATCCTTTATCACAAGATTTTGATTTTTAGACTTATTTTGATGCACTTGACCCGTGTTCCAATTTAATTTTGATACAGATTGACTAAAATCAACATGTATTCTCCGATCATCTATCAACACATTATCCATTTTAAAATAAGCATTTTCACAATCTTCTTCCTTTTCAAATTCTATGAAGGCATACTGAAGTGATTCACCAGTTTTTTTATCTTTAATGACTTCACAGCTAATTATTGGACCAAACCGGGAGAAAATTAATTCTAAATCTTCTGATGTTGTAACAGGATTTAATTTACACACAAATAAGACATTTTCGGGAGGTTTTACATCAGCATCAGGAATGTCACCTACCATCTCCAAAATGGTAGCTCTAGCTTTAGCCTCACTTTCTTTTATTTTTTCTTCGATTTCTTCAACATTTTTACCCTTAGTATCATCAATCTCCTCATCAGCTGCAATGTAATCTGTTTCCAACATTTCTTTTGTGGGCACAGGTGATGCATTGGGAATTTCTAATCCAGGTGGATCCTCATAAGGATCATGAAGAATAACTGTGTGTGTGATGCGAATATCTTGAAAAGGTCGATTGTTTGGATCACATATTGCTTCATTTAGCTTAAGGAGAACAGCAAGTCCTTCAGCTACCTCTCCAAACACAGTATGAACTTCATCAAGATAAGTTAAGTTTTCTGCAAGTGTAATGAAAAATTGGGATCCATTCATGTTGTTCCCATTATTGACCATTGAAAGAGTACCGAATTTTTCATGCTTAAGTTTTGGCTTCAATTCAGCTTCAAAGTATTTTGCTTGGTCACCATATAAATTTGCAAACACAGATTCACCACCACGACCTGTAGATGTTGGGTCTCCAGTTTGAGCAATAAAATTTCTTTCTACTTTATGAAAAACACATAAGTTATAATACTTAATTTTACACAATTTAAGGAAATTCAAACAGGTATTTGGTCTTTCTTTTAAATACAAATCAACAGTTATGTCTCCTATTGTAGTTTCAATGACAACAGACATTTTCCATGAACTTAGATATACCTAAAATGTAAAAATAATGATATTAAAGTATTTCTAAAAATTTTCAAATATATTACACACATACAAGAAAAATATGAAAAGGCAATTAAACAATATTCTCCATATTAAACTTCATGAATTTATGCAGCTTTTTTTAGAAATTCTAAAAATAGTAAAGAAGTATAAAATAATATGTTTAAAACATTTTTAAAAAATGCCTTTAGCCATTCACCTGCTTGTTTTACAAGCAATCACAAGAGTGCATTATGTTCTTGTTGGATTTCCGAAAATTCTATTCTAAGATTATATGAATGAATAACAGGTCAATACTCAAGTATACAAATAGATGTTCTTAGCTTCCTTCAGCTACCCAGTTTCTACAATAAAGCATGTATGTCAAAATGACCTTGATATTATTTTTCTCCAACATTATTCCATGCAAAGTTTGACAAGAACAAATCTTCTAGAATGTCAATTTTATATGATATTTAGAAGCCATGATCACACTTCTTGCAAATGTACATATTAAGGTACCATTTACATTGACTACAATGATAGAAGAAAATGCTATGAAAAAAGTACAAAATTAAGTTATTGAAAAAATTAAGAATAAGAAATAGATGGATTAGAATTTTTTCACTATCCTTAACTCTCCAAGATCAATTACAATTAGGTGTTCATGATTGCTTTGCATTATATCTCCATCACTTATATTAGTGCATATAAATGCATACAATCAAACTTCATATTTATGCAATCACAATCAAAAATTTCGAAGTTTGCTTTAGATTAGGATAACTTTTTAAATAAATAAATAAATAAAAATTATTATTTATTGAATGTTTATATGGAAATCTAAAAATGAAACATTTGCCTAACCCCAATTAATTTAGGTTTACATAAATGAACTTAATTCTTTTGTCACATTTCAACATATAACCCATTTTAAATTAAATATTTTTTTTGTCTTCTCTCTCAAATACAAAGAAAACAAATGAAATCATTTGAACAGGGCAAATTTTAAAAATTAAAACAAATAATGATAATTCTTAATTTTCTGATGTCGACAAAATTCAATTTACATACTAACAAAACATTTTTCAAGTGATCTTAGGAGAACAGTAGTAAAAAATAAGGAGAAAAACAGAATAAATTATTGTAATATAATTTATTAAAGCATAAACTGGTATTAGTGATTGCAAAGGAATTTTCTATATTAATTAATAATTACACTGAATTTAAAAAATATTTTAGTTTTCATAAATACCAATAAGGATAAAGTGTTTTGGAATAATATCCTTTTAATTTATCTTCAGTAAAATATGTGTTTTCTAATGTTTAAGCCTATGTATTTTAACATATTTACATGTCAAAATATCTGAACTTTATTGAGATACAAAAAATAAATAAATAATCACTCTATAGTAAATTTTTAATGAAGAATACTTCTATACTTAGTGGTAGTGTTTCATGTTTCCCAAGGCACAGATCCAAAGTTTTATTCTTGTGTTGGGCCAAGTTGTGACTCAGCATTTCACATCTTCAGTGAATCGATAAAACTGAGTACCAAGTACACTTGGGAACTAAACACATTGGTTTTGAATTAGATTGACCACCTAATTGGTGGTCAATCTAATTCAAAACCAATGTAATTGGTTTTAAACCACCTAATTGGTGCATATACTTTGCACCACAGTACCCTCAGTCAAGAATACAGATATGGGTACTGTAGGATTTGGTCATTTGACAATTATTTTGATACTGAGAAAAAAGGAGTTTGAATCAAAATTTAATCAAATATGTATCATGATCACAAACACCAGTTAGGTTGTGTTCATTAGGTTGTGGTAACAATTTCCTCTAACTGAAATGATATTTATTGAGGTACTGCTTAGCCCCGTCTTAAATTATGAGACTCGCACCCAAGTATTTACACACAACTTTTTAAGCTCAACTCTGAGCTAGATCTAGTATTCTGATTTTAAGTTTATGTATGATAGTGCATCAATAACAACTCAAAATCATAAAAACAGGATTGTAAAATGAAGGAATACAATCTATATAGCCAAATTTACATCTATCAGCCACCAAAATAAGTATTTAAAAATTTAAATTTTACTCAGTCTAATTATTTCATGTCTACGAAAGATATGCTGGATATTGTATCAATAAATATCATGAAAATTGTATTTGATTATGTATTTAGTATACGCAAATCTTAATTTTGAAATCAAAATGTTCGAACGCAGACTCTATTTATTGAAAAAATACTTAGCAGGATAGTACAACATAATCCAACCAAGTGAATATAGTAGCCAAGTTTGAGAATTATCCCGATTACTGAATATTTTTCTTTTAATTAATCTGATTTCATTAAATAAGAAATCGGCATTATATTTACGCAGCTTTGAAACATTTTGCCGCCCATCCCAGAAAGTAGAATTTAGCCAAATTTTCTTACCAAAAAATTTTAAAAAATACAATAAGGATTACACGACATCGGTGCCAAGTTGAAAATCTCAATACTAAATAAAATTTTAGAAACAATAAAAATCAACTAACTTTTAATTGAAAGACTATAAAAACTATACGGTGATTTCTGTAATTTATCGGTAGAAATAAAAATCACAGATTCAACTTTTTTCTTATTATTACTGTAAAATACACACACAATCTATGTACGAAAGCACTTACAACTTCTGTGTACAAGAAATAACAA
This sequence comes from Latrodectus elegans, assembly GCA_030067965.1. Classification (NCBI taxonomy): domain Eukaryota; kingdom Metazoa; phylum Arthropoda; class Arachnida; order Araneae; family Theridiidae; genus Latrodectus; species Latrodectus elegans. The sequence continues at coordinate 35,930,029 of CM057811.1, read as the reverse complement.
TCAAAATTTACATCATAATAGTCTTAATGATTACGGTTATAGAGCCAGATTAATGTAAAATTAATATTAAGAAATTCAACATAAAGGTTTTCAGATTTTCTTAAATTCGCTTAATTATTAGATCATTTTTAAAATTTTGGATGATTTGGTTGTCTCTAAAATATAATGAATTACTTAATTGTATAAAAGGAATAATCTGCAAATTGAAATGTTTCTTCTGAATGAAAATCTTGAGTGAGTATATCAAAAGGTTGCTTAACTTGTTTCCTTTTCTTACATTATAAAAAAGTTGGTACAAGCATGATATTTCTGTGGCTCTATTCTTACAGCAAAAATAAACAATCAAAGAATCAAATGTGATACCAAAAATATGGGCTATCGATATGATTCCTGTTTTCCATTGCTACGAATTTTTATTATTAAAAAAAATAGATAATGAACCAGAATTTTGGAAAACAATAAAAGGTTGCATTTTAAAAGAAAATGACTTCTCTGTTAAGGTATCCTTGTTATAAACTTAATTTTATATGCGCATTATGTAAGAGTCAATATCTTGTAACTTCTCTTAATGACTGTTTGACATGTTTTGAACGCAAAAAATATAAGACATTTAAAGCAGCCATCTAATTTTTAGATAATGTATATATTTTTATCTATATTTACCGCAAAACTATGAATTCGTATTTCAAATTTTGAATGCAGTCTTCAATATTCATAATTAAATTTATCTTTACACTTTCTACAATGGAAGTTAAATAAAAAAATTTTTTGTATATGTTTTGAGTTTTTCCATTTTAAATTCTGCTACCATTTTCATTTTGCTACATGAATGTTCATGCTGACAAACAGAAACAACTTAGTGATAACTCACTTTCATTATTGAAAATTAACTGAAATGAATGAATGTGAAAACTGTTTGTTTAATTTAAGCTGAGATAAATGTTTTTTGTTTGTCCTAGTGCCATCTTAAAAATTTTTGTTCTACTTTGAGGACTAGTGCATATGTAATGTAGAAAATATTTGAAGTCTTAAAAATTGGTATATTTTTGGTAATAACCATTTAGAAAGGACACAAATCTTGATAAAGGATTATAAAAAAAATTGTAATCAATAAAATAAGCTTAGAGAAATGTATATTTATAAAGTTTCTATGTTTTAAATAATTGACTTACATCACTTTTTCTTTTATTTGTTATAATTTGAATTTCGAAGTAATGCATCATTAATTATTTTCAATTACACTAAGCATGTAAAATGATGACTTTGAATACTACTTAACTTTTCATTCATGCTTCTGTCCATACACATTTATACTCTTTGCAACTCTTATTTTCATTAATTTCACTAGTTGATGGTATGTTTTAATTTTATATTTAGAATTAGTTCTCAAATGCAAGAATTCATATTAATTGACCAACAGCTTATCAGATTTTTACATTTATATACTTCATAAATGCAATTTTAAGTTTTGAACTGTATTAAAAGTTTGTTATTTTCTATTATGCCTATGTCAAGGGAATAAAATTTTGCATACATAAGATATAATGTTTGTAGTTATCTATATTAGAAATCTCTGTATCAGAGAAATGTGGACTTAAAAATTTGCTATCATTATTTGTAATAAAATATGATATAATACCTAATAATTATGTATTTGCTTAAAAAGATTGTTTTTTAGGTTGTTCCTCACAACTTATGGTTTATTGCTGTCACATTTTCTGAAACAAAAGATAGGTTTCCTTCTTTTGTAAAGAAAACCTTATCAGTAAATCCATTTTATATTCCTACACCTGCAGGTATTTAATGTTTGTTATTAGTATTTCAACAGTTATATTTTTGTTCATTGTAATAAATATTGTTTTCAAATCATGCATATTTTCTTTTCTAGATTGTATTTTAACAAGATATCTTCAACATCATGATTTTGTTGAAATGCACCTTGATAGTATATTTAAACATGGTGAAAATTGTTCCCTTCCAAAAGAAGTAATTAAATGCTTATAAGTAATTGTTTGTGCTGTCATTTTTTTAATTTAAAAGTGTTAAATTGGCTCTTAATGTTATGAAATAAGTAGGAGTATTTTATATATTAAGCTTTATAAAATATGTAGGATTTATTATTTTTCATAAAAGTATGTCACTTCTTCAAATTAGATTTGACATTTAAGACAAATTTCTATTTTATATCAAGCTGTCCAAATGTCCTTGGTCAATCTTTAAGTGTCTCCTACTTTGTTTATGAAGTCGGAAAGGCCTGTTGTAATTCTTAACTATCAAGTTTATCTTAAGTAGTTAATCACACAAGCATGGGCATTTATTTATTATTTCATGTGTCATTTTCTTGTTCTTGTGATATTTTTACCACTACCCAAATGAGTCATTTCTACACTTTCATTTGATTTACTCTGGATTTCCTAATCATATAAAGATAAGTCTACCTCAGATTTTACCTGCATCAGCAGTGTTAAATCTCTGGAAAGAGGTTCACGTTAACATAGAGATTTTAAGCTAAAAGTTAGAGAGAAGACAAATAAAAATGGGCAACAAATGTACTAAATGTTAGATAAAAACAAAGCACACATAGTACACAAGAAAAAATTTATCCATTGCTCAGTTTGAAAGTATTTATATACATATTCTATGATATTTATTTGAAAATATTTGTGAATATTTATTTCAAAATATTTAAACTTATAATTATTAATGAAACAAATATATTTTATTTTTCAAAATATATATATCCTTGTTTAAAAATGATTGAAAACTAAGTTTTACTAGAATCCCAAGATTGTCATTTTTGATCGATCTGGGCTTTTATCTCAATTTATCACACTTGGCGATGATATGGAGCAAAATAATATCTAAGTGGATGTTTTTCCTAATCAATGTTTTTCTTTTCTGTACTGTTTGTTTTTAATCACATTATGTGTATTTTTTTATTTAATGTGTTACCACATTATCAATAGCATATATTTTGAGTTATTTGCTGAAAAATGCTGAAAATTATTTGTTGCTATCTGTAACTATGTATATATATATATATCAGCATGTTTTTTTTTTTTTTTTTTTTTTTTTCTTCTTCTTCAAAGAAAAGAAATGTATAATTCACTCTATATAGTATTGCTATTTTATATTTTTCAATCTATGTTAGTGACCAATATTTTCCATCAAATTTTAAACCTCTCCATATTTAAGTATTAATAATGCATTCTATTATGCAATTATAGTTTAAAAAAATTATAGAAAATTTAAACAAAAACTGAAAGTTCAATTTAACTCATTTTCTACTTTTAGAGAAGAATAGTATTTTTTTTTTCATTCAGCTTATAAAAACATTTTGTACATATTAATTTGTATAAATGTATTTCCACAAATGTTCAAAATATTAATTAATACTTTTAAAACTATATACCATTTAAAATTTAATTATATTTTAAATATACAGTAAATAAAATCAATACTTGAATTTTAAAATTGTTTTATTAAAATTAGTATTTTCATATTATTTATGATAATAATTATATTAAAACTGTTGATAAATTTATTTACATGCAATATTCTTTTCAGCTATTTAGGTGCCCTAACCTGAGGATATTATCACTTAAATATAATTTCTTAGAAGAATTGCCTCCAGATATTGGTAAACTTCAAAAACTTGAATACTTAGCATTGACGAACAATAGGCTTCAGAATTCATCAATACCATATACTCTGGCATTTTGTCGTAATTTAAAAATTTTGTATTTGGATCATAATTTACTGGATGCCCTTCCAGGTTTTCTATTAGTAATGCCTAACTTAAGAACTGTACATCGCCATGGCAATCACAACTATTTCAAAGCTACATTTATGTGGTATCATACAGACGTCAATGAAAGAATTCTTGCCATTCCTGGAAACAGCTCTAGCCCACCAAAACTGAAAACTTTGAAAATGTTATCTGCATCTGCTATTATTGCAGCAAAACTAAATTTTTTTGCTGGATCTATTGTTCCTCCTTTGCTCAAAGATTATATCTGCAATATTTATTTTGACTTTAAAATTTGTTACAAATGCTTTACAGCCAATCCTAGGTCTAAATCAGGTAAGAACATGTTTATTTATACTTTTATTGAATTTTATAATAAAAGAAAATATATAATATGTTTTATTATGAAAATATGTTATTAATAAAAGAATTTAATGTATTTTTCAAGTGTGTGTCATTTCTTGATATATATGCATTGATAGATAAAAAGTATTTTTATCTTAAATAATGTATGTAAAATATTAATTTTATAATTTGATTGTATATGAAATGTACTCAACTGTTATTTCTTTACAAAAAAGGATTTCAATCTTTTATATTTCAAAAGTAAGTGGTTTAGTTAATTATCTCTAAAAGTAAATTATCCTTTTTTCAGCCATCATAGATTACAAAAACTTTTTTTTTATAAAAAAATTGGAAAAACAGTCTTTAAGTATTTTTGAATATTGAATGACAACAGAAAAATATGGTGCATTGTTTGGAGAATAATTTGGGGAATTTCTAAAAGTAAGACTCAACAACTGTGCAAACAAATTAAACAGTAGTTTTGCATGATCTTTTTTTTTTCTGTCAAATTTATTTTGAAAAAATACTTCTTTAAATATATTTCATTATTTCATAGTTTCTTAATATTTAAAGTAACATGTTATAAAATAGATATAAGCCTGTAATTTTTTGAATAAAAATAAAATATATACTATTATGAAAAAGATAAATTAAAATTTATGGTTATTACTAATATAATGCAGTTTTTATGTTTTATAGAAAATATGTATAAAATTCAAATGTATTGGATCTTTTACTTTCAGTTTGTTATGGGTAGAGTTATATTTTCATTATTTTAATGAAGAAATACTATAGTTAAATTATTAGTTTAGAAAATTTATTTTAGTTTCTGGATTTAAAATTTGTAATAATTGTCATATTTGAAACAATGAATATATATATATATATATATATATATATATATATATATATATATATATATATATATATATATATATATATATATATATATATATAAGAGAAAACACTTTGAATCTTAAAGTGGCATATAAAAAAAGTATTCAGGAATTTTTCCAAGAAATTGAAAAAAAAGATTTTTACAAGAAAAATTTATCATTTAATTAATTTTTTAGATGTTTAGCATGAAAAAGAATTGAAATTCCTCTATAATTAAATTATGAAATGTTTGCATCCTTAGCTTTATCAGTGGTATATATTTCTTTTTAATCAAAAAAGTGGTATTTTATACCCATTATGCTGATTTTCAAAAATATTTGCATACTTTAAAATATTTTGTTTTATATTTTTACAATTCTCTTTACAAATAGATTAAGGAAAATACTATATTCTATGTATGATAAATATATATGGCTATTTTATAGAAGAATGTATGTACTATAATCAATCAAGAATTTCACCAATGAGCAACCAAAAATTTCATTTTCTTTTCAATTTTGCAATTTATTATTATTTGGTGAAGAGGGATGTGACATCTTTACATGTTAAAACTTTTTCTTATAAAGATCATTTATAATTGTTTTCAAAGTATGATCCAAAGCACTCAATTAATACTAAAACATATATTAATTGAAAGCTTTGACTTTGTATAGAAACTTAGATTTTTTTCTATTAATCTAGATATAATTCATCAATTCATTATTTCTTTTCAATGAAAAATGATAGTTAAATTGTATGTGTATGCTTTACTTCTATATTTTAAATTGCAAATTTTCTGTGTAGCCTAGATTTTCTTTACAGATCTAATTCATATTTATTAATTCTTCATTGACATTATTTTCATAGAAAATGATAATTTTTTTTTTCTTTTTGATTTTGCTTTATAGTGTCTAATGTCAAATGCATGGGTACATACAGATAATTGGAGGTAATTAATTTTGTGTTTGTGTGAGATCAATCTCTGCAGATGAATTATATCAGAAACCATAGATAATAAAGAAAATGTTTTTCAAAAGACATTCAGTTGATGTTCATATTTGTTCATATAATTAAATATGAAAATTGCTTTCTAATTTATTTTTTGTAATATTTCTTGATTATATCTTCAAACAACAGAGAATGTATTAACACAACATTTTTCATGTAGAAAATGATTTGTAAAATTTGTTGATTCAGTTAATTTTTGAATTTTCAATTTTTAAGAAACATTTTAATTTATAATCATTGTTATATTTACTTTCAATTTATTGTTAGTTTTTTTCCCCTCTTTCTCTTCCCTTGATTTACAACATAAGTAGAATACTGATAAGAAAAAAAAATTTTTTTCCTCTATTTTTTTCACATCCTGTTTAACAGAATTAAGTTCAATAATAAAGCATGTGATGCTTGGGAATCAATTAACACTTATAATTTGGAGAGAAGTGGTAAAGAGCATAAGAGGAAAAATATATTGTTTATCCACCAATAATGTGTGCATAGACTTCTTTTTATATCAACAAATCCAGATTATTATGCATTAACAGTTCTCTTTCTTACCTTTTACATCAAATTTAAATCTTTCTTTAATTTTTTAAAACACCTGCTTCTTATTTTCAATAATAATTTTTAAACAACTAATTTTTATATGAGTGCATATAAAAATAATGACTTTGACTATTACTATTTTAGTTCAGAGAGAAAAACTCACTTTTAAAACATGACCATTTAAATTATGTCTATATATATAACTTTTATATAGCATTCTAATATGCTTTCTTGTTTACATAAATGTTTGTTATTGTTAATCATACTTTTTTTAATTTTGATAATTGATTCACATATAAAGAACACTTTCTTTGCTTTCTATGTAATTATTATTCTTCATATTCATACTTAAAAAGGATAACAATCCCTTCCAAAATTCTGTTAACATTTTTTTTCAGCTGAGGAGGCAACTGAATAGTTAGCACTCTGTTCTTCAGTTCAACAGTGTAAGGATTATGTTCAGTTAGAGGTGGATGTTTGTAGTAAATAAAAATCACTCACTAGCAAATTTTGCAATGTATTTAAATTAAGATAAGATAAGATAAGAATGCTAGATCACTAATAAATTTATTTTTTAAGCTAATCAACCATTAAGAACATAACTTAAAATAATAAATATCATTACTTTTGTGACTGATTCTATTTTTTTAACATTAGTATATGCTATAAGGATTATTATAAATAAATTATAAACATCTACTTTGCAACTTAAATTGAATACTATGTGTTTTTGCACAGATGCAAAGTTTTAAACAAGAATATGACTGCTTATAAAAAATTTTGCTGTTTAATAGTATTTCATAAGAATAATTCTGTTTCTCAAGAAATACATAAAATTTCTTAAAGCAAAAATTTTGTAGACAGGCTTACCTATATCACATTAAAAACTTACATTTTGTTATACTATTGCTATAAAAATACTTCATTAATATATCAATCATGTATTTCAACTATTTAACAGTTCTTAATTAGCTTCACAATTAAAAAGGAATAATTATGTTCATTTTTTATCTTGAAATATTCACATACTATTTAAGTCTTAAAATGTTTTTAATACAAACTGTACAAAGTATTTCAATTTTTTGGACAATATTCCTATGTTACGTATAAAAGCCGCAATTCATCTAAACATTCTTGATTAAGGTGTTAACATTTAAAAAGAGGGCTTTCAGTGTATAAAAAAGTTATTGACTAAATCAGTGGTATGATTACTTTAGGGAAGGGAATCATATATTGATAATCCCATTTTAAGTTCAAAATATAAATGAAATGTATGAACATTTATAGGAGAGTTCTACAAATTTTGCTATAAAAGTATTACATGTATTGAATACAATAAGCACTTCAAAATGAATGATCATTTCTTAGAATGAATAATCATTCATTTTGAATTAGATAATAAAATTTTATTAATGAATAATTATTCATCTTGTGAATTAGATAATAAAATTTTATTATCTAATTCAAATAATTTGAATCTTAAGTGTTGATAAACCTAATCCCAGAATTGTACAAAATTAACACTTTTTGACATTGATTAATATTTGTTTCAAAATAACATAATTGCAATATATGCTTATATTAGTTTTTGATAATAATATTAAAACTTTGAACAAAAAAATACCTTCTTTCACTTTTTATACATTTAATTAATTAGCAAATATAAAATAAAATTAAGGTTTTATTAAAATGTTTTATATTTGAGTTCTGCTATAAATTGTCAATTAGTTAGTTACTTATAAAGTATTTCCTTTCTGACTGATACATAAAGAGGGATAGTCATTTATATAAAAGTGCATTAATATGCAATTTTAAATTTTTCCTAAATATGGCATGATTTCTCTATAAATATCAAGGTTATTATAATTATGTTAATTGCCTTTATTGTCAATTTTGTATTCACATTCTTATAATGTGGCATATTTTAGATTTTTAATTCTTTATATAATTATAATTTTATTAGTTTACCATATGATAAGATAAAGTTATAAATTAGTTGCTTGGGATGAGTGTAATATTCTACATTGTAAAATCAAATATCTAATCTATAATTATGATCTTCTTAATTATATTAACAAATAAATAATTTATCAATATTCTACAGATCTTACACCAAAATTGTATTTCTATATGAGTATTCAAAATAGAAGTCTCAAAATTCTTATTAGAATATATATAAGAATTCAAATAACTAATGTGTTAATTGCTTTAGTTTATAATATTTGTACATGTGTAACAATTAATTATTGATTGTAGCAAACATCACTAATGCATTAAATGTTAAGTTAATACTTTTTCTTCTGAACATTAATAATTTACCTGTTTTGTGAAAATAAATTATTATCAATTAGTTGTGAGTAAAAATTTCTTATATCTTTTATGCAATTTTAGTACAGCAATTTTTCATAAATATCAACCATGTCTAGGTTCAAATAAAAAAAACATAAGTTGAAAGTTCCAGAAGTTGTTATTAAAAGAGTTATTTCTTGCTATTTTATAGCAAATTTTTATGCTTCAAAAATTATTAAAGTAGCATTAAGGAAAATACACTTTACAAAACTATAATAAATAAAAAGCAAAGTTAATTGAGTCCTTTTTGGGTGATTATAGTTTTTGGTTGGTGCAGCTTGTCCTTATTTGGACCTTGCGCCATAAAACCCAACCACCTATGGTTTTTAGTAATGAATAATATGTTATTTCTTAACATGTACACTTTATTTTGATGATATTTGCATAAGCTTAGTGAGGTATTTTGTTTATATTTAAATTTGGTAATGTCTAGTAGACAATATTGTTTTATTATATTTCTAATATTTCTTAAAGTAATTACATTATTTTAAAATTCATAAATTATTTAACTTTATTATATCCCTTATTCTTTTAGGCTATAAAGTCTTTACTTTCAAAAATCCATATCTGGGAAATTTCTGTGTACCTTTCCAGCATTGGGCATGTTGTTTAGAATGTGCTGAAGCAATTGAGATACCAGCCCGAGAAGAACAGTTATTGGCTGCAATGGAACAGGACAGAGAATATCATAAACATATTCAAGAAGCTCATAGACCAATTTATGAGCATAAAAGCCTGATTGATAACTGCTGTATTCTGTGATGTATCGGTGTGCAAATTTTTATATTTGTGTATGTTGTTTGGTATATAATATATGAATTTTTGTTTTGGAGTAAGATATTGGGATGAAATTGATGTATGTTAGAGAAGATATGTATTTTATTAAATTTTTATCTTTCACTAAATCAATCAACTGTTTTTAAGAAAATTTGTAAAAAATTCTGTCATTGAATTACTAATTTGAGTAAACATCACTTACAAATAATTTTCTGGCTTGATGGTATCATAATAAATTTTATGAATATTAAACAAAAATTCCTTATATTTTTACTGCTCTTATAGTGTAATATAGTGGTGATTTTGAATTGAAAGTCATTTAATTGTTTTAATGTTTCTCTTCAAAACCATTTAAGGTATCAGAATTTATTTGCAATATAATTAAATCCAATCATTACTTTAAATGCGGATATGCTATTTGCATCAGAAAATTTGTTAGAATTTAATATTATCATCACTTATAAATTATTGACTTTACTGAAAATTAATTTTATTTTGTATCAAATACAAAAATAATACATTTATTATATCAAGAAAATTTGAGTGGTCTTAATAAAATCAAGCAATTGTTAAAAATTGAAAATTTGAATATTTAATAAAATATATTTTATTAAGTTTAAAATGTGCTATTTTTATTTTAATTAATTAAAAAATAATTTTTGATTAATAAGAAAATAAAGATGAATTTTCAAATTCATTTTTTTCATTTCAAATATATATAAATCTTAACTTGCATATATATTAAACTAAAAGTCATTATAATTACTTATTTTGATCAATTAAACATTATTTTTATTCTTAAAAATTATGGTTAACTGTTTTTGTTATTCAGACATGACAAATCATTTAATATGACAGAATTATTTTTTATTGTTTTAGTTTTTCATTCTTAACGTTATATAGGACTGCTAACAGAAAGGTATTGCAAATAATTTTTAGATCTATCAATATAAGTTTAATGTCTTTCTCTTAAAACATTGACAATTTTGAAATTGAAAATCAAAGTTAACACATCAATTTCGATAACTTGTAAAATTTTCTGTTTTGAATTTTTTTTATTTATATTTATTAGTACTTAATAATATTTGTTGTGAAAATTGTCATGTATTATTTTATTTATTTTTTAAAGGTTTAGGGTATATTTGGCATAACTTAACTTGCTTATTTCTGAACCACTTTCACCCTCAACCAAGCAAATTCTTCCTTATATTCTTTTATGACATAACAATAAGTTTTATATTTTGCACATTTGTCAGAGAGAAAAATAATTTTACTCTGCTAATACTTAAAAATCCCATTATGTTTAGAAGATTATGCTGTATTTAATTTATTAAGGTATATAAAGCAATGCAAATATTATTTACATTATTTTCTTGTAATCTGATGTTAAATATATTTCATTATTTTGCATATGCATGACTTTTATTTTACAAAAAAATTTTTATCATACCAGTCTCAATTTATTTACATTTTAAAGCAATATTTTAAAATTTTTATTCTGAAATTTAGATTTTCAATATATATATATATTGGTTTTATTTAAAAAAAATAAAACTTTATGTTTACTTTAGCTTTTCCAAATGTTTTAAAGTATTATTTATATTATTTGTGAAATTAGATTAGATATATATTAAATAAAATATATTTATATTTTCTGTACTTTTTTCATTAATAAAAACACATCAAATATTATCTGATGAAACATTTCAGATTTTTAATGCTTCAAAGCGAATTCAAGCTTAATTATGAATTTTTGCTTTGCTTAATTTGTAATCAATACCAGGATTAATATTATTCAGAGGTAATTTTTTATATTCACATTTTATTGCTTTAAATGTAAAATTCAAATAATTTTTTTTTTTTTTACTTGCACACAAATAACTATTAATTTAATTACAATAAGTGAATATCAAAATATAATAAACAGCTATTTAATATGACGATTGTATGTCAAGCAACAACAACAATAAATCAATCTAAAAAATAAATATTGTATAAGTGTTATTCACTAATACAATATTTATTTTTTAGATTGATTTAATGGGTAAATTATTTTACTTTAAATAGCTTTTGTAAAAATGTGGGCATTATTTTCTTTCTCTATAGTATAAACATCAGCTTTTACCAACTTTCAAAAAAATTATTCTCACTGTATTTTCATTGGAAATCTACCAATTGAATAATGATATAGATCAAAAGTTTTTATGATGATACAGACTTAATATTGTAATTAAGAATAATCGCTAGCATTATTCTTTTAAATAAAACCTGCATCTGTGGAATGATTTTATAAGCTTACTCACACAGATTCCTTCTTAAAATTATAAATCCTAAAAATATTACTGTTGTCATTTAAATAATGTCACAAAATTTTTGCTAATTCTTTTATTATTAAAAATAACAGAATTAGTTGTCCAAGTAATTAAAGTATTTCTACCATTTAATCACTCCATTGCTAGTTTAAGGAATGTTTAAACACCAGAACAATAATTCTCCATTACATTAAATAAAACTTCCCTGTACATGGTTTTAAGAATTTTTTAACAAAATGAGACATGATGGCATAATCTTCAATTTATTATTAAACTAATGTAATATAATTAAACTATTTTTATGGACAAGCTGTAGCTTGAATGTCATATTCATGTTTATAGAACTTGCATAAGTTTATACAAAGAATGATATTTTTCCAACAGTATATATTAACATAAACAATTCAGTGTAAAAGTATTTAATTCATTTTATGCAATAAGGTATGATTCTATATAATATCAATGAACTATTTGTGATGTTACTTTAATGACCCAATGTGTTTGTATCTATTTGCATGAAATCCATTACATATTTAAAAAAGTTTTCCAGTTAATGAAAAACATAAGTTTAAATCTTTAGATACTCTTACATACATACTTTTCTCTTTAAAATTGATCTCTTATGCAGTTTAAATGCTTTCTTTTCTAAAGATTTTTTTATTTTTTTAAGCTAACTGTATGTACATACATGAAGATGTTGACGAGCTCTTGACCACCTTAGGATTTTAGATACTTGCTCATCACCAAACGCCTCATAATTTTGAAATATGCTCAGGTAAGCTAGCAAATGTTATAGTCCAAATTAAGGAGGCTGAAGGTATATGTAAACAAATGCTAAGTGGTTTAGTCATTTGTCGAAACAATTGTCTTTTAAGGAATATAACAGAAATCAATGTATAAATGTTGCAGATGATTACCATATATGTTATTAGACGTTTATATACAAAAGATTCATTAACGCAAATTTTATGAGATTTACTGGTTGCTATTCTATTCAGTAGTACATCAGATTTCATGACCGTGAAATGTTTACATGACATCAGGCAAAATATCCAAATTCCTGAATGTCAATCTCTTGTACATCCTTGAAATGAAAGGATCCAAAGATTAGGAATGCATATCTAATGAAATGCTATATATTAGATTTGTACTCATTAACCACAATTTTATTTGCAAGGAATTGGCCTGGAATTCATTATTACTTTACAAACATACATATTTGTTATAACCAGTGTGTGTGGGTCATCACAGAATTGGCAATTGTGGCCTTTATCTTAGGATGATCTTCTATTTATTATTAAACTAAAGTATATAGTCCCCTCTTTTTTGAGACAATCTTTACTTAAATCAATTTCATTTATATTTATGGAATTTTTTATAAGTTAATAAATCTATTATTTATTTTTAACATTACATAATTTATATAATTCGAATTTTGAAAGTATTTAATTCATTTTATATAATAAATAGAAGTCTACACTGCATCAGAGCATTGTTGTATACATATATATATGTGTGTGTGTGTGTGTATATATACACACACACATTGTAATCATGTTATGATAAAAAATTTCCTTTTTAAACTAGTAATACAAGCCTGATTATGTGTGCTACAAAGCAAAAGTATTTTAACTTTACAATATGAATTAAACATTAGCTACAATATATAACAAGTATAAAACACATTAAAAATTATAGTATTAGTTAGCAATGCAACCAATATTCTAGTCTACGTCTAGAAAAAACTTAGTGATGTAGCAACAGTCAACTCTGCTAGAACATTTTCTCACTTTGTCTGTCAGAACTCTATTGGACTGTTCATCTCAAACTAATGGCAGTCATGCCAAGGTCTGGTGTAGGTTAAAAAAAAATTACAAAAATATTCATTTCTATAGTTACAGCTATTTGAAACTTGTTAAATTTCATGAAGAATTAGATTTTTAAAATTTTTGTGGATAGACTTCTCGCTTAATGGTAATTTTTTCACATGAGGGCTAATTAGTTAAGAACCTACAGTTTAAAAAAGGATTGCAAACACTCATGCCTAAGACCAAATTTGGACTGATGAAATGAAGGCCAAAGTTCTAACCATTTGGCAGCCAGCTTACCGTTTTTTGACTTCATAGATTCATTGTGGCCATAAAAGTTGATTTGATTGGAACTTAAAAGTAAATTCCAAATCACTACAATTATCCATGCCACAAATATAAATCAAATCTGTTAACTTTAGATTAGACTAACAATTTAATCATCATTTTGAATAACACTCACAAAGATATGTACAAATTTCTGACTACATGAATGTAAATGACAAAAACAAGAATTTTTTTTTAAATATAATTCATGTAAAACTTTGAATACTGATTTTCAGATTTATTTTAATAAATGCTAGTAAATATTAATTTTGATTATGAAATAGGCAAGCAAATCAACTGAAAATAGTTTTCAGCACACAGAAATTAGTTTTCAACAATATGTTACTTAGCTTTAAAAAAAATATTTAATACACTTTTTTTTTTTTTTTTTTTTTTTTTTTTACAAATTATGGGAATTAGAAGCTTTTCTTTCTAAAGTGTAAACATAATGAATGTTCAAACGAAGAGTATAAATAAATATTTTAAAACGATTTCATTAGGTTTCACATAAACTTAATATTTAATCAAGAAAATTAAATTTAAAAGTTTATAAATAGACATTAAATATCAAAGCTTTCTAATAAGTTAAATTTCTGAACATGTGGAGAATAATATTCATTTTAATTTGAGCATTTACTTTAAAATTTTATATAATGTAGAAATTTTAGAATGCTTGGAAATGCAGCGGAAAATATCACAAATTTCTTTATAAACATCTTTATTGAGAGTATAGAAAATTGTACATAATGTTCTATTTACATAATTACAAATATTTTTTAAAAAAGACAATATAAGAAACTATAGTCATTTTTATTTTAATTTCATAAAATAATTTATAACATAAATTAAAAACTATAAAAATAGTTGACTTATCGAATAAAATTAACTGCTTTGACTGTTCTCCACTTTCATATTTAGGTAGCTTTTCTTTTAAGAATATGTTAAAAAGGCACTGTTAATATTTAAGATGTAACATAAAATTAATGAATATGTTTTTACATTTTTTGCAGTTAAATATAACAAAAATTACACATCTAATTAGAAATATTTTATTAAAACTCATTTAAAGGAAAATTTGATCTAATTATATACATAAAGCTCATTTCCCTGTACCAAACTTATTAATCATCCAAGCATAAATATTTTAAATGTCCAGCAGATTTTGAATCTTTCTCAGTCATAAGTCAGGTAAGAGAAAGTGGAAGAAAGTAAATAATAAAATTCAAATATTTTTGCTGAACAATTAAATGACAATTGTAAATCGAACTGTCAGAGTTATATTTCTTTTGATAGTAAATTGACATTTTTAAGTTAATTTAATGATTTATAAAATCAAAACACCCAACAACATAAAATTATATTTTATGTTAAAAATGTGGTAAAAGCAGAAACTTAAGGCATTTAATAATTCAATGTTAAATGCTTAAATTAACTAAGCTTTTGTACATGCATGATTTTCTATTTAATAAACTGTGTATACATAAAATAATAAAACATTTATTCAAATTTAAATTTACTTTATATCCTCTTAAATGTAAGAAAAACTTTATAAATATTTTTACTGCAAAATATGTAAAGATATTATCTTAAGAAAAACAAAAACATTTTCAGTACATCAAGAAAAGTAGTAACATAAATAGCTAAATGAAGCAAATTGTTTAAATATTTATTCCAAGTTAAATAAAAATATATTATGTACATAATTAATTAATCTGCTTCAATTCATATAATTTATAATACAAAATTTACAAAACATAAATTGTCTAAATTATCACATAGTTGAACTGGCATAAAAGCCATATTAATAAACATTTCAGTGTAACAATGGAAGAAATATATTATTTCAAATTCTGGAAAAATTGAAGTAGGTAATTAACTATTATTAAATAATGGCTTAAACTCACATTGAATGTAACAGTTATAATCCATCTAACTTCAACACAAGTAAATGCAAGCAAAAGTTCAAAATATAAAACAATATACTACAAATGACAGTAAAATTCTTTACATGGATGGAATGCTATAATGCTCAACACTGCTTGTTAAGGCAGAGTTCTTATAAATAACCAACCAAGCCTTTTTGGTAAAAAGATTATTCAAGTACTTCTTTTAGTATAGCAGGAGCAGGTGATGAAGTATATTCTACAGCAGGAAGTGGTGTGAATGTGGGAAAAGCAGAATCAATATCCATTAAAAGAGGACTTCGCCGAGGAGAGGAGCTATTTGATGTAGACTGGCCTTTTTTATTAGGATGAGTTTTTGATGTCATTTCCTGGGCCATTTTCTCCACAGGAAATGGCATATGAACAATTGGTTGTGATTCATTTTCCAGAAATTGCACAAACAATGCAGTGAATGACTTCTAAAATAAACAATAACTTTCATTAACATGAAGAAACAAAAATTGATTTAATGGATAAAATGTTTTTAAGAAACTGAATAAACTTTACACACACACACGCTGTGGTGGATAGGGAGGTCCTGGGTACAAAATCTCAGTTCGAGCATGGATATATATATATATATATATATATATATATATATATATTTATATATATATATATAAATATATATATATATATATATATATATATATATATATATATATATATATATATATAAACTCTGTTTCTATCCTTTCTTTGTATGAATGGGTTGTGAATAGCTGCCCTATCCTATAAACAGGTACCTATAGCATGTGTGTACTGAGGAAGTCAGACTCCATACCAAAATATAGTTCATAAGGGAAAAGAGCAGCACAACCGATAATGCCAGCCCAGATAGCATAAGACAACAACATATATATGTATATATATTATAACATAACAGAAAACAATTACTCTAATAAATGAAAAATCTGAAAGAATTTTTTTATTCTGATGAATGTAAAAAATATCTAATCATAATAAAAATTTCCGTTTTTTCTTAGCTCATTTTAGAATAAATATAGAAATTATATTTTTAAATTAATTCTTAACTTAATATTGAAATATTGGCTACTTATTAGCAAAAAAAAAAAAAATTAGAGTACTTAATGAATTATTTTTTATAGCATGCATGTTTGAAATATAAATATAATATTGAAAATATAATACATGTTTTAGATAATTTTTTTTTAATTTTCTGTAAAAAATAAATGAAATCTTTTTTTAAAAAAATATAAAAAAGCTACATAAATTTGCTTAGTAGTTTTAAATTTTAATGATGCATCTAAATTTTCTTATTATCTTTTATTTATAGGATTATTATTGTTGTCATGTCTTTTTTACCTTTACTTTTTGCAATTGTCACAAGTCATTTAAATATTATTTTCTTTAAAAGAAAATAATAAATTTTTTCATCAAATATAATAGGAGAATAAGTTATATTTCAAATTATATATATATATATATATATAAAATTTTAAAATGAGAATGTTAACATAATTTAACCAGCCTATTTTCTGATGTAAAAGTTAAGCAACAGAGCTTAAATAAATTTCAAATTTTAGATATAATTGTCCTAAAAATCAGAATGTATTTTTTGCTGATAAATGATCCAAAACTTTTTATTTTGATAATAAAAATAAACAAATATGAAATATAAATTAATTTTCAACTGATTCTAGTTTTATTCTCCCTCTTAGATGTTAGCTGAAAAATCGAATTAAAAAAATAACCAAGGGAATGAGAAATTAATGAAGATTTTTTACCAATATTTTTGAGGATGATTACCTTTCAATGCAAGTTGTTTTAATGATTTAAACATCAACTGATTAGGACCATAAATATGTGAATATTATTCATTCTTTTAAAATAAAACTTGTAATTTTCTTTTACATTTATAAGTATTTCTTTTTATTTGCTTAAAGTTTTATTTACCATTTTTGCTCTATGAGAGAATTAATAATTTCTGAATTTTGGCATTAATTCTTTCAATTTTTATTGCCTATCAAATCATAAAATTTGATATATGAGATAAATTCCAAATATTAATACCAACAACATTATACTCATTATAGAAGTTAACATGTATATGCTTATTTTAGTGTGTACAATCTAAACATGTATACCAAATATGTATTCCATTTATAGCATGTTTAAAATAGTTATGAAAATTTCTTAAGCTTGTTAGGAACATTGCTTAAAGACAATCAATAAAAATCAAAATTTCCAGAATGGATTCTTGTAAATGTATTATGTACCCTGATGTGTACACAATTGAAAATTGTGTTTAGCAAATGAAAAATAGTGATAAATTGAATTTTTTCCCTTTTTTTTCAGCAAGTGATTTGATGAGTACCTTTACTTTATGTGTTATTCAATTAAAATTGCTGTTATATTCTAATAATTTACATACTTTGTTAAGTATTGTATAAAAATATTTAATATATGTATTTGGGTTTAATGTAAATTGTAGTATTTGTTAATCAAAAACTCAAGTTTTTATAAAGATGCAAGTTTTAATGCTATTAACTTAACTTTATTGCCCAGTTGCCTCTAGTGGTAAATTGAATTTATACTAATGATTTTTTTAAGATATATACCACTGATCAGTTAATTAAAACCTAAGTTTTTATTAAAATGTTCTTTAGTTACATTATTGATTTAGCTTTATTATCTGGCTATCTACATGTAGATTGTATTTTATTCTAATGTCTTTTAAGGAAGAAAATATTGAACAATTAGTTAAAATCTGAGTTTTCATAAAAATGTATTTTATTTACATTACTGATTTAGATTTATTGCCCTGTTGTCTCTCATGTCAGATTGTGTTTATAATGATGCCTTTTTAAGTGGACATCACTGCTTAGTTAATTATATGAGTTTCCCCAAAAAATGCATGTTATATATGTTATTGATTTAAGTATATAGCACAGTTTTTAATCTCAGCTTAATATTGCTATTTATGGTACACTTGTAAAGTGATTGCCTTATTTTGATTAATTGAAAAAAAATCATAAAAATTGATTTAAATTTTATTAGTCAAGCAGGAATATTAGTATTGATTATTTTATACTGCAATATGTAATCTTTGTAAAATTGTTTTATAGTTATTAGTTTAGAAAATATTTCTGTAGTAAGTAATTATGATGAAATATTCAAAATTTTGATATTTGAAATCAAAAATAGAGCAAGATTGTGATAGTCAAAGTTTGAGATTGAATGTCATTGGGTTTTTTTTGAAACTGAATATTGTGTGAACTGGCATTTAGGTTGGCAAGATAACTATAACCTAACTGAGCAAAAATTGGAAATCATGCCAAATCCTAGACTCATAGGATTTTACATTCTGCCAATTAAACATTTCTTATTCTCAACAAAAATAAATGTTGAATCATTATTGATACAAAGAAACCGATTTTAACTATATTCTTAATTCAGAATTCATTCCTTTAAAAATTTTTATTGGATCATATTACTTGATGGAGATTTTCTAGTAATGTAAAATAATTTTCTCTTCTTTGTTTAACTATTCAGTGAATTCTTTGTTATAAACTAATAAATTAGTAGTTGGTAGCATATTTATAATAAATCCTTGGACAACATTATTGCATCACTTTCTAAAATCAGAAACATTAATTTTAATTTTTAAACTCATTTACCTGAATTTGCATAACATTTTACGCATTCACAATATTCAATTCTGTGACTCAATTAAAAAGTAAACAATTCAAATATGAAGGAACTAAAGTTTAGAGAATTTTTTTATTTATGTTTCTTTTGCTCTAGAGGAGCACTACACAAGACCCATATCAGTGATGCAGTACTTCAACTGGCTGAGATTTAATCACAGTGCAGAAATGTGCCACATGGCACCTAGATGTGTTAAATGTGCTGGCTCTCACAACACCAAGGAATACACACATGAAAGAATCGAAGATCCCCAGTGTTGTAATTGCCAAGATATCCACCCAGACAGTTATAAGGCATGCACTGCATTTTCCAAATATTGAATCATAAGCCATAGAAAATCAATAAAAATTATTAAAATTTTAACAAATACCCAAAAAGCAACATTATCAAGTCACATGTATCATATACAAATGCTATTATCTCCTCTCCCCTACTCAAATCTCAATCTGATATTCATGTTTTGTTTCCTTCTTACAGTTTCACTAATGAATTTTACTTATATTCAATTAAAGAATAAGATCAAAAATATATTTATTAGCATTTCCAACAAAGATTTATTAAAAGAACTGCAAAAAAAAAAAAAAAAAAAAAAAAAAAAAAAAAATCTATCTCTTAAAAATAAGTTGTTGAAATAAAATCATACTTCCAAGCTATAGAAATATAGTTAGAACACTTAAGTTAATCATTCCCCAACTCTAGTTAGTATCTAAATTTTCATGTTCAATAATTAAAATTGAATAAATTAATTAATTAATTCTACCCATAACTTAAAAAATAAATGGCAAATTATTCAATAGTTAAAATTCTGATATTAATTCCACTAACTTAGATATTCCAATTAATAAAATCAGGGTCCATACATATTTCCAAAAATTAAATTCCAGGAGTCAAATCAAAAACTTCAAGGAGGTATCGACATTAATGTTAAATAATTTCTTATTTTAAAAATTGTTCTTAACCTAATATGCATATAATTATGTACATGCAATATTTTTTAAATATTTTCAAACTATAAATAATAAAAATTAATTATTGCAAACATTAATGAGACTATTTTTTATTTCAGTTAAAATTATTAATGATAATTTCAAAAGCCTTCAATCAATTTACAGCTATAACAGAAATTTTTTTATTTAAGTAATCAACATTTTATATAATACTGGATTATACATTGTATAAAATAATGAATAATGTTAGTTTTTAGACATCTGCAATAGATTCAGATAAATATCAAAGATTATCTAAGATAGCAAAGATTCTTTTAAAATCTTTAGCATCAAATTTTTCAAGAATGTATGAAAATCTCCAGAAATAAATGGCAACATTGGTTTATCAGTTTGATAAAGTGTGAGAAAAAGTTCTACTTCCTGAGCAATAAATACAAAAAAAATTGCATTTAGCAAAAAAAAAATGTACATCTTATGTAGACTTCTGAACAATATCCAAAGTTTTGGTATCAAGATTAGGAAATATTTTGTTTTGAACAAATAACATATGTTTTAAGATAAGTAACATTTCAAGCAATTTGTTGTAAACACTTATATTTTCTATACATCTATGTTTGCCAAAATTTAAAGGAAATTTTACGCCTAGGCCAAGGCTATCAAGGTCATCCCTACATGCGGGTGGGTCCTTAACCCCTTGATTATGACATTATATTCAGAAAAATGGACCAAAAACAGAAAATTTTTTTGACTGTGTAATTTTATTTTTTATATTATTATAAGAGTTAAAAAATACTTTTTATAGCAAAAATAAAGTTTTAAATACAATAGCTACTTTTTTTATAATTTTTACATACACATAAAACATTGATTACACATACCTGTTCTTAGAGCAAATTAAGCGAAATTTTGAAGCTAAATATAACTATTATGAACTAATATAGTATAAAAACACAATAATATGATTTTCAATGCATAAATTTTACAAATCTTTTATAATATGGTATATCCTAAAACAAGGTACTGCTCAAAAGACTATCTATTGCACTTTATACAATAAACTTTTGTGTCATGCCTTATTCTTTTCCCTTGTTCATCGGTTTTACGACAGCATATAAAACACTGCCTGGTTGGAGTATAATTTTTCCCCCATTGGAATATGTCAACCTGTGAGGCGCAGTAAGCTTACACTATATTTTCCGCCAAAAATAGATAGGTGCAGAATGCCCTGGTCCTGGTAGTTGAACATTTCTTTTATTTAGTTCAACAATTGATTTTCAGAAGTTCATATTTTTTGCAACTCCTGCTGAAGTATGCAAAATAAAGGAGTTTCTTATATAACGCCTGGTACTGGAGATGGAAAAATATTTTCTAGTAATATGTTTTACCTCCTTTTCTAGCAACCGGGAAATCTGTAAGATGTTGATCGACTTTAACCTCATCTCCCATAGCGTTATTGTAGTCATGGACTACCTTCAGAACTAAAGTTAGAATTGGTAAAAAACTAAGACCACCTGTGTCACAATTATTAGGAAAATAATGAATTAAGTATCCTAAAGTAGAAATGAACTCATCTCAGACTTCACAAAACAGAAACGTTAATTTTTCTTCTGCACGAATTTCGTTCGGGCATCACAAATACTGCACGCAGTAATTGCCCGCACTGAATTCAGGCGAAATTGGCAAGCGGTTAAGTTTGTAAACTGCACTTGCTGTTATCTCAACTTTTTAAAAAAGGAACATCCATGGTGGTAAGCGTTGTATAGAATGTGTAGGCTGCAGCTTCCGATATTTACAATATTAACTGATGTTCACGTTTTAAAAAATCAGCCATTTTAGTCAAAACAGACCAGTTCCCAATTGGCCATCCATTAAAAACTGAAGTAATCCACTTGTTCCTAATTCTAAGCACTTCTCATTCACTTATTCAAACTAAATATCTCCAATTGAATGACCTGAAATATTGGATGTATGTACGTTTGTTGCTCAAAGGTCATTTTTTGCACACGAGGGCTAATTAGACTGGGACCTACGGTTTAAAATGGATTTCAAACCACTACAAACATCCATGCCCTAGGTGGGATTCGAACCCACGAACTGTTGAACCGAAGGCAAGAGCGCTAATCATTCGGCAGCCAGCTCGGCGTTGAATGAGTAATACTGTGTCTTAACTGTATCATTACTACAAAATTTTACATGGAAGTCCAATTGTTTTGTCAGCAGATGATCATTTAAAGCTTTCATTTAAGAGAAGCACATAATTCAAAACATTCTTAACCTTTTTTTTTTCAATAAGTAAGAAAAATAAGGTGCAATTCTAAAAACTGTTAAATTAAGCACACGTTCTTCAGCACAACTGAATTGCTTTGCAATAGCACTGTCTGAAAACATTGCTTAAAAGAAGCAATTTATATTGTTTCAAGAACTGTAGCTGAATTCAATGTTTAAAACTTTAAGGATCCATAGAATTTAATCCTGTAAAACTTCTTTTGAAGAAACAAATGAATCTAAAATTTCTGAGCATGCTTTGAGTTCACATTCTTTAACAAGATCAGCAGATGTAAAAAAATCTTTTAAATGAGTATTTTTTAGCAAATACAGCTTATTCTAATAAATATTTATGCTTTTTCCTTTTCATATGGGATTTAATTGCCGATTCGCCCACATTTGAAATACAGAAGTCTTTTTTGAAAACAGACAATGGGCATGTATTTTTTCTGTACCATTCAAAAGTCAATCTTTGTTTGGTTTCCCCAGAGTCCACTGGTCATTGAAAAGACACTTTCCACCAGGCAAATTAAATAATTTATTTCAGTCTTTATTTCATTAGTAAACAAATTTATCTAGATTCAATTAAATTATAAGCAATTTTCATTAAAGGAGATATGGAAAGTATGTTTTATCTCAAAAATTTTATATTTAAATATTAATATTCAAAGAATTTCATACAATAAAAGGAAAACAACAGCAAATAAAAAAAGAATCAGTTAAAATGGCACATCTTAGTTGTGCAACATATTGATTTTGTTTAGCGATTATTTCACTACACTTCACTTTACATAATACTACTGAATTGTATTATCATGAAATTATTGTAGCTAACGTTAATATAAATCAATAGTTAAGAATGCAAAAAATTTAATATCGATCATGCTGCCATCTAGTTGCATTATTAAAAACTAAAACAGAACTTTTCGGACGAATTTATTGAAAATTTTAAAGTATTAAAACAAAAAAATTATAATAGTTTCTAGAAAAAAAATAAATGCATCCAGGTAACAAAAAATTCTAGGAGTAATTCGCAATTTTCAGAGTCATGTCAAAATTCCAAACGTTTCAAAAGCCTTAATATATATATATATATATATATTGGATTATATATATATATACATACATATTATATATATATATACATATATATATATATTGGAATTTAATACAGTCACATTTCCTTTAATAGCTACAAAAGAAGATTAAGGATCGACAGATCCAGGGACCTCGGTGGAAACTGCCAGCTGCGAACAACTGTACAGTTTTGTTCTTTTTAGATGTTTTTCTTAATTTATCTAAAAATAAGCTACATAAATAAGAAAAAATAAATACTTCAGGTTGCTGTTGATGTTGCTCTGGAGAACTTAAAGAAGGTAAGCGATTGAAAATTGAAGAAAATATTCCTCTACTTTCTTGTCTTCTATTAGATCTGCCAACAACTATACCAGCCTGAAATAATAATTAAAAATCTATATTGCTCAAATGTAAACACATTTTAATGTAATGTTATTAATTAAATAAAAGGTGAACATTGCTTAAAAAATATGAACCATTTTTTTAAAAATATAAATAGATATTTTAACTTATTTATGTTAATTTATGTTGTATATTAACTTGGAAATAAAGTTGTTTGTTATTTCATTAATTCTTCTAACATTAATTTTTCATTAACTCATATTCAAAATAATTTAATATATTGCAAATATACTTCACCATTTACACATTCAAGCAATTAATATAAAAAAAAATATGAACACAGATTGCATAAACAATAATAAGTGCTGATTTAAATAGGGGCAGATCAAAGTTGTCTGAAAATAAGTTTTATAACTTTCTTCTGTTACATTTCTTATGTCAAATAGTTTCATTTGTGAATTTATTCATTTAAAGGAAAAAATATATCCCAGTACTTTAATATTCAATTTCATAATTCCAGTGTACACTCATTGACATCTCAAATTTAGTAATTTTTCTAATTTTCATTGCTATTCTACAATTAATCTACTGAAAAACACGAAAACAATACTACTGATGCATAATAAAATCTTTGCAAGATAACAGAAAGGATATGCCAAATGTAAATAAAATATACTTGTAAATAAGATGCTTTACAAATAAAAATAAATAAATACTGATAGAATGACAGTGATACAAGATATATTTTCATCTAGAACATCCAATTAAAGATATGTGATAAAGTATAACACTGCTATGATGCATTGTAGCCCCAATAAATTTCTTAGTACAAAATGATTAAGCATTTCTTTATGATTCTTGAATGAAATATCTGTTTTAAGTACATCAAATCTTCTTCTGAAGCCAAAATCATGTTTTTATAAATCTTTCTAAAATGTTCCCTGTGTTTAATTGAATTTAAATCAAAGAAGCATGCCAATTAATTAGTTCTGAAGGCATTTTTACTTTCTAGGAAAATATTCAGATTAGATGGATGTTTTCACTGAACTTATCTTGAGACGCTTTTCAGAAGTACGAGTTTTGTGTGATGCTGCATTACCCCTCCATGAAATAAATATACAAATAAAAATAGAGGAATGAACCTTGGAGTATATGTACATAAGGAGGATAAATGGGGATACAGTAAGGAACTCCTGATAAGTGAATTATCATTCCAAACAGGGAGTTCTATTCATTTATTCAAAACACTACTTCTCATAATAAATCATACTACAATAATTTCAATAGTCACTTATTCTATGATGAAAATGTATTCATATCTTTCTCCTCTAAACTGGCAATAAATTTTGTTTGTCAGACTGAGATTATTCTCACAAGTGAAAAGAACACAACTCTATTGATGAAGTACATTAAAATCTTTGTATCCACTACATATTGTAAATAATATTAATGGTTAACTGTCAATGGTATATAATTTTTAATGCACATATGTTTACCCATCTTATATATCACTGATTACAATCAATGATATATAGGATGGGTAAACAGTTAATCCTTACATAATCAGTTCATGGTAGATCAGAACGGATATTTTTTTTTTTTTTTTTTTTTTTTTTTTTTTTTTTTGTTTGCTCTAAGCAACTGATGAGCAATGTAACCGATTATAATATTTTGGTCTCATTTCAACTGAAGAATGGTACATTTGTTGTCATTTACGTTGCATCTTTTTGGATATATGTATGTGAACATAATGAAACTTTCTTAAATGCTATTTAATGTTTAGAAAAATTTCCCACGTTAGTGAAACAACTTTATCAATTCTGAAATTTTGAATCACATGTTAAATTGTACATATTAAAAAATTCTACCCAAATACTCCAAAATTCCCTCTTGACAACCAGATGTTTTCTTGAAAGTGTACCATATGTGCAAACTCCCTTTCATTAGCAGAAGAATATTTAGAAATGTCTTCTTTTTTCTCTTTAAATTGTTTTGCCTTGCATTTGCTAATTCCCAAAAATTAGCACATGCTTAGTCATTCCCTTTGATACAATAGTACTACTAACAAGCAGTAACTTTCTAATGAATTTGATTTCAATCATATCTATTTTACCAAGATCCTTTTCAACAGTTTTATAATTATAAGTTAGCAAATGATTTCCTCAGTTTTTGTCAGTAATGAATACTTTGGTAATAAGTATTTTTTCATTTAACGTAAATATACACTGATTCAATTCAAAATTAAACCCAGTATGGAATTTCAATTAACATTTAATTGTATTTTAAATTAAGTAACAATTAGTGTAAATGATGATTACTTAAGAATTTTATAGATAATAAGAAAAGCATTAAGGAGCTGTCTGAATGCATCAATCATGATAAAGAATGAGTTTCCAGGTTGGTTGGGTTTTCTCTCACAAAGTCCAAATAGAACAAGCTGTCCCAATCTTTGATTTTTAAAGAAGTACTCTATTTTTATTTATTTATTAAAATATAGAAAACCCAAGCAACCATTAAAATCAAATTAAAACACAAAAAAATGTGTATATAATTTAAAACTCAGATTTTAAAAATATATAAATACTTTATGAAATATAAATTTTAAATAAAGTGGAGAAAACATATCGCCTTTAAAAATGCAAAAAATGTTTCTGTTCGGTGGTTCTCCCAATAAATCATACAATGTTAAAGGATGGTTTTAAAAAATTATAAACGTGTTTTAAAATCAGGACATGAAATTAAAATGGAATAAATTGTATAAGGTTCATCACACATTTCACACCACAGATTTAGTTCATTTAGAAACAAATGTCTGTGTGTGAAATATGTGTGTCCAATACAAAAGAGAGATAATCTAACACCAGCACTTCATACTAGTAAAACTGTTAATGAAATGATCCATGGAAATCTGGCATGCAATTTATTTGTGATCTGCATGCTCCATGACCCCTGCCAAAAAGAATAAATTAGCTTCTTAACACCTCTTCTCACATCAGACAAAGGAACTGATGGTAGAGCTGGGTTAGATACAGATTTAGTAGCTGCATCAGCCCTCTCATTACTATCAAGATTTACGTGACTTAGGATCCAACAAAATATGATATCATTTCCCTTGCCAGACACAACAGGATGGCAATCAAAACTACTGTTCCACAAAGTTTCCAAAACACTCAGATTGTCAGCGTACACACTGTATTTAAATGTATCACTCGCATTCATCTGCTGAAAAGATTGATAAATGACTGTTACATCAGCAGAGAAGATGTGGCAGAAGGCCTGGATGTTGTAGCTAATAGTTTTGTTTTTAGAAACTACAGCACAGCCAACATGTCCTGCTGATTTAGATCCATCAGTGAAAATGAGTGTGTACATGGCATATTGACAGCAATGAGAGGCATAAAGCTGCTGGAAAACAGTAGTGGTAGTCTCCGATTTTCTATAATGAGCAAATGGATTTATGATTTTAATCTGTGGATTGAACCAAGGTGGATCCGATAAAAGGCCTGTTTTGTTGAAGCAGACATCACATAGGTCAGATAATAAAACGCTAGATTTTGTTCATGATACAAAAGGTGGAATGTGTATGAATGAGTGTTATACAGCCTCTTAATTGCAGGAATAATAGTCATGGAACGTAAAGGATGATGGGGATCAGACATAATATTAGCATAGAAATTGAGAGACAGCTTCATCTCAGATCTGAAGCTATTTGATGACAAACTCCATATAGACTCCGGATGGGTGATATGCAGATTGCACCTGAATATATTCTCAAAGCAGAGTGATGTACTGTATCCAGTCTACGTAGAATAGAAGATTTAGCAGATCCATACACAACACATCCATAGACAATATGAGATCAAATAAGTGAAAGGTAGACAGAAAATAGTGACATGCAATCAAAGCCCCAAGATGTATTAGAAATCACCTTGAGGATATTAAGCAATAGCTCGCACTTCTTCCACAAATGAATATACGGAAGTAAATTTAACTTTTGTTCAAAAATTATTCCCAGAAACTTTATCTTGTTGATGACAGTGATAGGAGTATTGTTTATGTAGATCATTGGATCATTTTGCAGGGTTGTCTTCCTACAGAAATGGATACAATTACTCTTGCTGGGAGATAGTGTGTGGCCATTCACAGCACACTATGCAGCGATTTTATTGACAGTTGTTGGTAGTTGTCTCTCAATTAAATGCATGTTAGACCTCTCACATAATATTTGCAGGTCATCAACATAAAGCATGCTATATACAGGAGGTGAAATTTGATGGAAAATGCAACTGATGCACAAGTTGAAAAGGGTGACACTTAAAACAGACCCTTGGGGTACACCCTCAACTTTGATAAAAACTGACTAATATGAACTTTAAATTTTGAAGGCATATTGGCAGATTACCCCAAATGCCAAAATCCTATAGTGAACAGAGAATTCCATATCGCCATGTACAGTCATATGCCCTCTCTATGTCAAAGAAAATAAAAATCAGATGATTCCTTTGCACAAAGGCATTTCATATCTGAGTTTTCTAATAAGTGATATTATCAAGAAAGGATCTTCCTACACGGAATACACTTTGATTAATGAGAATACATTTATTTTTCTTCAAGACATATATAATACGGGTGTTGCTCATATGTTTGAGAGTCTTACACAAACAAATCGTCAGAGCTATTGGTCAATAATCATTATTGATTCACTCCTAAATGATGGAAATTTGTTTCCACTTCAGATCCTATTGAACAAAATTAATAAATTCGATAGATAATCTGGACTGGTATCATTGGCCTGCTTCAATTGCAACATCTGAAATTGGCAGTTGTAAGGCAAAGCTAGTCCATAGTTGAAACGAATTGATGTTCTCTCAGGACGACTTTTAGTCCTTAAAAACAAAGGATTGTAAGAGTTATTGAGTGAGAGATTTGCAAAGGTTTCACCAAAGACATTTGTGATATTCTTAGGAGAAGAGTATACAGCAGCTCCAGATTTTAAGGTAGGAATAGAGAATTCCTTAAACATTCCATTGGTTGCTTTCATTTTTCTTCACAACAGCTTGTTACACATGGAAGAAGTTATTAACGAAACATAGAGAGACCAAAATTCCTTCTGACATTGATGAAGAGCTCTGTGAACTATTGCTTTTTCTCTCTTGCAGGCAATAAGATTTTCCATTATGGAGCATCTTCTAAATAATCATAACTTCTTCTGTTTCCTAAAGGTATTTTGACATTCATCATTCCACCAAGGTTTGCAACGTCTGCATGATGCAGGGTAGCTCTTAGGTATTGTAGCATCAGCTGCATCGATAATAGTTTCAGTGGCTTTAAAAACAGCATCACCGTTATCTTTGATCAAAACCATTTCATCATCAACTGCTAACTGTACAAATAGCATCCAATCTGCTCGACTGTACATGTAAGTAGATAGATGTTGTCTTACACTACTACCTCCAGTCTGAGAGATGACGAGAGGAAAATTATTACTGTTGTGCAGATCACTTCCTACTGATAAATTTAACAGTGGCAGAAATAAGGAAAAACACATGACCAGGTCAAGAGAATGAAATGTTCTTGTGGGTAGGTAGAAGCAAGTCTTCTCATAGATATAAATCAGACAGAGACAATTATCAGAAATTAATTGCTCTATCTGACAAATGTTAGAATTTGTATCACCACTTTTCCACAAAGAATTATGGTCATTACAGTCACCTAGCAACAGAAATGGTGCGAACAGCTGATCAATTAAAGCATCAAATTCCCCTTGGTGGATGACATCATATAGTTGTAAATATAAACAAACAGACTGTAATTAAACATGAAGTGTGGATTCTCACAGCCACAGTCTTAGAGTAGTATTCAATGGATGGACAGTGCTGGGATGATAATTGGATGTTAATATACAAACACCTCCAGACAATGCATTATCATCACCATCCTTTTCTAAAGCTTTCAAACCCATGCATGGTAAAGTTATTGCTTGATTTCAAGAATGTTTCCTGAAGTGCAACACATGCAAGGTTGTAGGCTGAAATTATAGACTTGATGTCATCATGATGGGAATTCAAACCATGGCAATTCCAAAAAACAAAGGAAGTTATTTTTTATTTTGAAAACCTCCTTTCTTGGAGCTGCAAGGCATGTCTTCTATCCATTCCTTGAGTGATAAGTCTTCAACCAAGGGATTTAAAGAAACAACGTCAGCTTCCAGGGATAAGGCTTTACTGGTGGATATGGAGGGTCAAAGAGAACCCTCCCTTGTAAATCTTAATTAGAAAGCTTTCATGGCTTTTGATCTAGCAAAAGGAGCTTTTCTCTTACAAATAGAATTTGAAATTGATTTTGGCTTTGATGTTGATGTCTAAGATAATCTTATAAGGGGAAGTGGAATCAATTTTTTCGTATCTTGCTGATCTGGTGACTCTTTTGGCTGCAGTTGCATAACTTACGCCAGGCTTAGGGCAGTGAGAGGTAACTTGTTTTCTAGCTTCAGGCTATGAACAATTCGTAAACTTTATAGTGGTAATTTCTTTTTCTACTGGACACATTGGATAACTTCAAGAATAGGAGGGGCGGTCACCATGACAGTTAACACACCTCTCTTTTACTGTGTTTTCGAGCTACCATGGGCAACAAGTGCATGTTAGTTGGCCTTTGCAAGCATTTCTCAAGTAACTGCTGTGCATGGATTGGTCTCACAAAAGTAAGAATGAGATGCTTAATATTCATATACTTCCCATCTCTTCTGACTGTAATATGTTCTACAGCACACACCTTCCGATTTTGCATACTTTTTAAAATCGCATCTGTTGACATGAATACCAAATCTCTTATGACTATTACACTATGAAAGAAATTCAAACTACAATGAAGTGACACAAATATCTTCATATTGCCAAGTAAATTCATGTTTTTTATGATAGATGCCTGAGTAGCATTAGCAACCTCAATCCTCATCAGGTCACCAAATGGCCCTTTTCAGATGATTTTCATTTCTTACTGTAACCGATATTCCTTTTTTGATAAAAAAAAAAGAGGATACATTTTTAAAACTACCCTCCTTACTTTTTATAATGAAATACTTGCAATTTAAATTTTGTAATTGTTTCTATCATGGAAGAAAATTTATTTAAAATTAAAATTACTGGACCTGACCACACCACCCACTACAGAATCCAACAAGGGGATGCAGATCAGCTACACCAGTGCTTGCCAGGTTCTATACAGTCACAGTACATCCCAGAGATGGCCTCCACCTTTAATAAGTCAGCTAGTAGATGCACCGATTGCTTGATTCATAAAGCCAATTAATTGATGTGCTGTAGACCAAAGCACACCTCCCAATTAACTGAAGAGGCAAAATGTGTTGGTCTTTGGGGGCCTCAATTACCAAGACTCTCCTTTGCAGGGACATGGATCTTCACGCATAGCAAACACATGGGTGATTAGTCCCCAAGAGGAGCTAATAGCCACAGAGTGACGAAAGCTACTCAAGGGGAACCCTCAACCTCTTACTAGGCAACTACAATGAGAGAAGAGGAAGAAAAAGTAGAAGGGTAGAAGAGGAGAAGAAAAGAAGAGGACAGATCACTGGGGTACCTCAGGATTGTGACAACTGTGTTTACCTAAAGAAGAAAAACAACCTGAGGAGGAATGAGTTTCCTGATAGCACTGCATGAAATCTCTTGCTAAACAATCTAACTATTAAACTACATAATAAATATTCCAGAATGATTGCAATGTCTTTCACATAATATCAAAAATATGTTGCTTATGAGAAAATCAGGAGATATAATTAGACATAGAAGCATTGGGAAAATTTGGAGATATAACATGTAGCCAGTTATTATTTTATTGAAAAAATGACCCAATCAGTCACAAAATATTTACTCCGGTACTGAAACTGAATAGTTAAATATTGAAAATATGGAGAAATATCCAAATTAGACTTATCAGATTTTGAACAAATGTCTATAACTGGTTCTATTCTTCATTTTTACTAATACAGTGAAATAAATCGAAACTTTCTAAAAGATTTTTAAAAAAAGAGAAAAAGAGAGAATCATAAAGAAAATTATTTTCATAAATTTTCTTTATGAAAATAAAGAACATATTTTAAGTAAAGTGAGTAAAATTTAGGTTACTATTATTATTAAGTATGCATAATACTATATTAAAAAAAAATTTTTTTGCAATTATTTTCTGTTCATAAAACATAATTAAAAAAGTTAAAATCGAATTTCTAAAATTTAGTCTGCATATTTTTAAGACATAGTCTTAAAGAATAGATTGATTATATTAATGGTGTTATTTTTACATATTTTAGGAGGAATCCTTTTAAAAAATAATTTTTCTTTTTTAATGAACATGTAAAACAAGGATGCAATATAAGTAAATGTCAAAATTGTGTGTGTGTGTGTTACTATTACATATATTTCCTAAAATGATTCATTTAAGAAATTAAACATTTAAATAATTAGAATTATTTATTTATTTTATTTATAATGTTTTGCATTACAATGATTTATGCATAAAATTGTCCTTTATTTAGAATAAAAAATTAAAATACAATTTAATTGCATTTTTTAGTTTTAGTTTTTAATGCAATGTTTAAAATTTAAATATATTTTAAATTCATTTTTTAAAAAAATTGCCTTCATACGTATTTAGACACAAGATGAATGATGTTTGTGTATGTGAGAGCAGGAATATAACTAAGCAAATATTTCAATGCAAGTCTATCTTAGCAAAATGAATATCTTTGTGCACAATAATATGGTAAAATTTGAAGTTATATGTTCTTGCTTTTTTTTAATTTGGAACGATTATTCTTAAATTAAAATAAAAGGTTTTAGTAAATTTCATTTGCATTAGTTGAAATACAGATGCATTTTTAGCAGTAAGTATGAGGATTACTAATCAAAAACATGTTACTGGTTTCAACCGTTTAAATTGCAAAAATAATAATAAAGTATCTTACTACAATGAAAATGATTGTCATTAATGAAAACTACAGTAGAACAAAAATGAATCCCCAATAATTAATAAACTAATGAATAAATGTGTTTTGTATAGGAGTTATAAAATAGCCCATTTATTAAAATGTAAACTAAAATATTTAAAAAATTGCCAGAATGAAAAAATTGTGATAAAAGACAGCCTACATTTATCTGTTCTCTTAGTAAGCAAAAACACAATGTGAATAAAAATAAACACTTTATAGAGTTATTTAATATTGTTTTAATAGTTACCAGATTTCAAAAAATTCGTTCTGAAATCAATATTGTTTCTAGAAGTATTTTAATTACTTAAGAGAACAAATTATTTATAATTACATACTGTGGAAATTGTGATGAAATTTTAATAATAGCTGATATAATCAAACATAAAACATACAACGCAAAATGTGGAGGGGGAAAACAAACAGGAAAAAAAATCTCAATGTTTTTCAGATTAGAAAATAGTATAAAATTAAAAGCTATTTAAAAAAAATATTTCATAAAAAAATAACACAAATGCTGTTTTTACTCTTATTTCACAAAGAAGATAAATGAGTAAAATAGTGAAAATTTGTAGTGAAAATTAAAGTAATGCCTTAATTATTTAGAAAGCATTTTAGTTTGGGACATATTTAGATTCCATCTAAAAAATGACACAAAAATGCATTATAGAATTTAATATAGACAAGATTATTATTACATTGTTATTAATTTTGTCTTTAAATGTGTGGATTAAAATATGTTAATAAACTTAAAATGATAATGAAATATATGAATGTAATAAGGTGAAAACATTTTCTAAGGAAACGATTAAGTAGTAAAAATATGAGATAAAATTAAATATATACAACTTAATTAAAAACATATAAAAATGTGTTACATCTGATGATAGAAAGGAAATTGCAAATTATTATTTATTTATAGTTGCCAAATAATAATGAAGATGAAATTAAAGTTGTTTATTTAATGAAAAATATTTAATTTAGAAATTATTAATTTTATACAAACAGCATTTAGGTACATGTACAGAGCAAATTTTTTATGCTAACCTTTTTCTAAACAAATTCATTTGTTTTTATACCAAACATATGCTGGTAAATATAGTTTCCAATTTAAAGTGCCAGTTATACACAAGAAAATATGATACATAATGAAAAAAAAATTATATCAACTTCAAGAAAAATATAAGAAACATTTAAGTGGTGAAGAGGAAAGCCAATAAAAAGCTATGTAATAACTACAAAAGATCTAGGAATTGGCCTTTTTAGTACCTTAAAGCTTAAAACAAATCTATTCTAATTAAGAATAGATCTTTTTACTGCAATTTTGACCTTTAAGACAGTGCTATAATATTTCAGAACAGCAATTAATCATAACTAATTTTATTCATTACAAATTTCTACATTCTGCAGTGAGTAATTACTCCATGTTCCTCGCTAAATTTACATTATCAAATAATCCTAGTTTTCATATCAAATTTTTAAAAGTAACACTTCTGTTATTCAAATTTATTTATTATGTATTATGTAATAATTTTCACTATTTTTTATGTAATAATTTACACTCATAATTATTTTATAAAATTTTTATGAAGTACACAGCTCTGAATATTTGTCACGGTTGTTTTTTTAGGCAGTCTTAATGTAAAGGCAATGTTAAAAACTTAAATAATATTTTAGAACATGTAGAATTTAAAACTGCATATTATGTATACTAAATCTATATTTATATCTATACACATGCACATATTTACATATATAAAGACTAGATATGTATATATGCATAAATATAAAATTTGAAATAAATATTAAAATTAATTAAAATTCAAATTGTTAAATCTGTGTGTTTTCAAAAAACAAATGAAAGACATCTCGTTTATATTACTTATGTTTTGTGTGAAAGAAATTATTATAATTAATTATAATCAATAGTCAAAGAATAAAAATAAGCCAAAAATTTACAAAACAAGTTAGGAAAATTTTTAATAGATAATATTAAATTAAAAAATTTATTGGAATTTTATTCAAATTTGTATATAACATTTAGCTATGTAATTTCTGCATAAAAATAGTAATAAATTTCAATTAAAATCAATTAATATGAAAATTACTTTCTCCATTTCTTCTTGATTAAAGTCCAAAACCCTTGCAAGAAGTCGAATTACTTCAGACTTTTGACCAGGTGGTGTAGAGAAGTATCCAAGAACTAAACTTTTCATTACTACCCTATAATATAAAAATTGAATACATTAAACAAATTTTTACATTCACATTAATAACAAATACAGTGATCCCTCGTTTTTCATGGTTAATAAGGACCAGAACCTTCCGCGAAAGCTGAAAAACTTCAAAGTAGGATTTGTCCCTAAGAATTCTTATGTATGCAGGTACAAGAATATTTTAAGTATGTAAGCAGTATTTATACTTTACACATTTAAGACAAAAATTACAACAGTATATGTATTTACTTAAATGTGTCAGTTCAAGTTAATAAGGTTAATTATAAAACCTTATCCAATAATAAACATTGATCAACATTGCATTTTTAGAGAAGCGAAGAGTCTTGTGTTGGTGCGGGAGGAGAGAATATCACTTGACTCATTGAAGCTTTAGGCTCACTTAGAGATTCTTCTGTTGGAAGTGTTGATAGTAGAACCAGTAACTTTACCTAGGAGAGAAAATTGTTGATGGGTAGTTGTCTTTTTTCAATTTTTTTTCCAAACTCCCCTGTACAAGGGCATAAATCTGTCAATGCAATTGCTGAACCAGAAAGCTTGAACTATATTGGCGTTAAAGTCTTGTGCAAATTGTTGCATCGCTCTTGGCATGTTGCATAGTTGTTGCAGATTCTCCAGGGTAAGATCATGCATTTCAGTTTTTTCTTCTTCTTTGTTTTATTAATCATTTGCAGACTTTGTCATCTCTATGAGGTCTTCATTGAACAGTGAATCCAAGTGGCTATCAATATGGTCTTCTTTTGTCATAACAAATCCTTCATTTTAAAGTCATTGCTTAAACAAAACAAGCCAACCAACACAACACTGAAATAAAGTATGTGAGACAGTCAATATCATGGACAAGACTGGCGAGATACAACAAGAAAAGATAATATGTGAGGCTGCAATGATACACTGGCAATCAACTCACAGGGCTAAATCCATTTGCATTCTCATTGGTCCATGTCACATCTTAAACCAATCCCATGCCTTTATGAGAGCCCTGTGGTATGTACTGAGACAACTCATTTCTTTCTTTGACATTCAGAGTCCTTCTCTCTCACGTATCAACATAAAACAATGCTTCTTTCCCCAATGTAAGTGCCAACATGGTTGTATTTTTCAATTTTTATTTTTTGATGAATATTTTGGAAAAACCCACGAAGCACTAAAGTAGCAAAACATGAAGTATGAGGTGACGAGGGAACACTGTATGACTAATTTATTTTATAATGAATTTTTATTTACCGATCAACTTTTCCTTCAGTATTGCTTTTGATAGAATCTATTTCCTGTGTTGTTGACTTTATCTGATTCTCAAATTTAGACACTATAAAAAGTCAATGAGAATTTATAAATTTTAATTTCATGTAATAATCTTGAAAAAAAGCTAATTCAAAATTATTGCATTAAAAATGTAGAAATAACCATATAAAGGCTATAAACTTAACATTTGTAATTTTTTCTATTTTACATTTACAATTTGCTTACTACTTCAGGAATATTTCACTTTGCTTAAAACTTCCACAAAAGTTTACTTAAAATAGCATGAAAAGAGAAAAAGCACTTTTAATGAGATAATACATATACTGTCCATTGTTTGCCAAAGGCAACAAAAATATTTTAGCAGGTGACAATTTTTTAGTTTCAGTTCATCAGTGGCTTACTTTTTCTCAAAATAAAAATAGGAAATCTTAGAAAGTTTTTTTCTTTTTGCTAAATAAGAAAGCAAAGGACATGGAAAAGATGGTCTACTTTTCCACCTATCTAGTACATTGTACTTAGTCAAAGCATTCTTAGATGGAAAAAAAAAATTAAAATTTCTTATATTTCAACTATGAGCCACATGATCCAAGAGGAGTGAAATTTTTTTTTATTTTATTTCAGCTCAAAATTCACAAAAGTTAATAGTAAATAATGAATGTTAATTTAACATAGAAATTGATAAAAAATAGAAATTACAACTGATTTAAAGAACTAGATAAATTTTTTTTCAAATTTAACATTACATATAAGTGCTCTATACTTTAAATAAGAAAATGACATGAATAAATGATTTGCTGTAAAATTAATTTGCTGTAGTTTATTGTAAAAGTTCTTTAAAACTTTATTATTCATTACTATGAAATTTGTTACTGATTACTAATACATTACACTTGCTAAAATTCAGAAGTGAAACATCAATAAAACGGATAGTTATTTTTTGTTGCACAGAGAAGTCTTTTTTAACCATTGATAGATGAATTACTATCTCCTTTAATTCTCATGACATTATACTACAATGATGAATATTAAAAAAATTTTCATAAATAAATACAAATAAAGTGAGTTTGACAGAATTATTTCACTATTTTGAATTATGATCAGAACATAATTCAATATAAGAAAAGAAGAAATTGGTATTGGAATTTTACTAGGTTGTAAGTAAATATAATCTGATTTAAAATTGCCTTAAATTGCAGTAAACTGATGCAATTTTTTTATATATATACAACACTTTAAATTAAATTTTACTTCCAGTAAAAGTAAATTCTACTTTTAGTTATTTTTATGTATATGACCAAAACCAAATAAATGGAAAAATAAATTTCATTATTTTTATTAGCTTTCATGAACATAAAAATCTCATTCAATGTTTGCTAATTATCTACAATTTTCTAGAAGTCTTTTAGAAAATAGTACCATAACAGAAAGTCTGATCTTTCTATAATAATGTTCTTGTTTAAATATGGATGTGATGCAGAAATAAATTTGAATACATATATTACATTCATATGATTATAAAATATAAAAATGTGAATTGTTACTGGAAGTCTTAGATTTTGAAATGACATTTCAATGAATTTTATCACACTATTTTCTATATTTTTTCAATGCAAATTTTCCAAAATATTTAAATCAAAATTCTTCTGAAGCCTAAATTTGATATTTATCTGAAATATAAATTGAAAATCACAACTTTGAATTCAGAAATATTTTAAAAATAAATTCTATTTACAATGTTTGATATACATTAAATAAAGATTCTGGGCAAAACTTAAAATATTTGCATCATTTCACTAAATTCTGATTATTTGGGAATTTTAGTTTTAAATATCAAAAGAAAAAAATCATCTTGCACAAAAAATATTTAGTAATGAAAGCTTCCTAAAGAAAATTCTTTAAACATTATTAGAATCTATATTTTGGAAAAATTAATTAACATTATTTTGCCTGTTCAAAAATAATGTATATTGCATGAAATTTTTTGAATTCTGTAGTTTCAATTTTTATAATAATGTGCAATCTTAACAAGTAAATGCTTTATTTAAACATGCTTGAGATACATCAATGCATATAAAAATTCTGATTAATTTCAATTATTATCAAACAATTATTACATTAAATTATTCAATACCAAAATAATGATGCTGAAATCTGAAATTAAAGTAAATTAAATACATACATTCTTTTTTTAGATTTGCAATTACTTCTTCTTTAGCATCTAACTGTTCACTAAGCCTTGAAGCAGCTTCAAGTGCCTTGGAGCTTTCTTCTAATTGCATCTACATATGAGTAATATACAAATTAATGTTCTTAGATTCAAAATTTTTTTATGAATCTGAAGAATATTATTTTACTTAATCATTTTATTTCATGAAATTATCAATATATAGAAAAAATTTTTCCTTATTGAATATTTTAGTAATAATCAATGACTAATTATTAAACTAAATAATGAAATTTATAATTAAATCTTACCCTGCTTTCATTTCAGAGAAACATTTTACGTTTGTTACCCATATTTTTTTTACTTAATTCTATAAAAACATTCTGTCAAAATTAGTACTACACCATTAGGCATGGTTGAATTTAAATGCACACACAGAGAATAATAACTCAAATAAAATAAAGTCAAAATAAAAATTTCATGAATAAATTCATAGCAGTTAATTACATTTTTAATGTGTATTTTTAAGATTAGATATAAACATAGTAAATTTTAGTAATATTTAAACTTTATAAATATTGAAAATTTGTAAGCTTATTAGGTTTCATTAATTCATTTAAGATGAGGTAAAAAAATTTTAAGCTCTATAATAGCATAAATAATCATTTTATGTATGTTTTTTGTTGCTCAGCGGTCATGTTTTGCACACGAGAGTTAATTAGATCGGGACCTATGGCTTAAAGTGGATTCTAAACCATTACAATCATCCATGTGCAAGGTTGGATTTGCACCCATGAACTTTTGAACTGAAGGCAAAGGCACTAACCATTCGGCTGACAGCTCGGCGATCATTTTATGAAATTGTACTTACTTTAACTTATATAATTGAGTTTCAGTTAAATGAACTATAATTATTACAAATGAAACAAATTTATTCAATACTTTTATTTTTAAATAATATAAACAAATATTTATACTTTATAATTACATTTATTACAAAAGATGAAGTTAAAATTATTACAATAACAACATATCAATTTTACAGAAAAAGGGAGATGAGATAAGTTTATAAAAATATAAACTTACTCAGTTGTCTTTAAGAAACACAATAATTTCAATTGTATTTTATAAAACTACTCAATTTTTTACAGCAAATTCAAAAAATTAAAATGTTTTGCTTTCTTAATTTAGAAAATTTATATAATATATTAGAGCTATTCAGAAGTTTATATTAGATGAAAATCCTTTCTGTTTCTGATAAAATAAGAAAGTAAAAACAAGATAAATGAAATAACAAATATTTATTCAATTACACAGAATTTTTTTTTAATTAATATTATTCTTAAAAACAATTTTAAAATATATAAGCAATCTGCAGATTTCATCAAAGATTCTGATAACAATGTAGCAGAGAATATAATGAAATTTAAAAAAAACATTTGGACTGAATATAATAATGGTTATGGCTCATCACTAATTATATTCTTTGCTACAAAATACCAAACCTTTGTATTATATAAGAAAGCACATACTTTAAACTATAGTTTCAATAGATATTGTGAATGTATATAATATTTCAATGCCTACAAAATAGTAACTTCTATATTAAAAATACAGTATTTTAATTTTATTCATTGAATTCAATATTTACAATATTTGCATGCATAATACTTATATATATTATTAATGCAAATATTGCTTTCTGTGTTATACAGATAATATATTCAATTTTTAAAAATAAATCTATGGTTTTGTTGAAAATATTCAAAACATGCATTGAAATTCAACTTAGATAATATATATATATATATCTGAAGAACATTAACAAATGAGAAATAGACAACATAATAATAACATTTCATTGAGTTAAAATGAATTTTCCCACCTTCATTTAAATGCATTATAAATAATTAAATAATAATTTTCATTAATACAAAACCCAAACTTTAAACTAACTTGTTTAATTTGCAACTGCTTTTCTAAATGAATAACAGCCTCTTTTTGCTTTTGAAGTTGTAACTGCCACTTATTATCAATGTCTTTAATTTTCCTTTCATTGCCTAAAAAGTATATATATATATATATATATATATATATATATATATATACATATATATATATATATATATATATATATATATATATAAATATGCATAAATAGATATATGTATTAAGTTGTATTTATAATGCATATATATAATGCAAGCAATGTTAAAAACTCAAAATTAAGAAATCTGTATATTTAATATAAATAAAAAAAAATATTCCTTGAATGTTTTAATTCATTTATATTGTCTTAATGTTTTATTCAATTTAAAAATTTTATTATCCTTCAAGTTTTTAAATTTTAAGCAGTTTTGTGTGGAAATATAGCTTTAGAATGAATGATTTAAATCAAATTAATAAAATTTATAATAAAATATTTTCTGCAAAAGTTACATTTTTGAGATATCAGATATTAGGAACTTTTACCTGAATTATTTATGTGCTTATTAAGCATAAAAATTGTAAGATTAAATATAAAACTTTTTTTTGATGTTTGGGAAATTCAGGTAAATTTAACTTAACTTCTCCTCAGAAAACAGTAATTAAAATCTAAAATGTAACTGTTCTACATTATTTG
This sequence comes from Latrodectus elegans, assembly GCA_030067965.1. Classification (NCBI taxonomy): domain Eukaryota; kingdom Metazoa; phylum Arthropoda; class Arachnida; order Araneae; family Theridiidae; genus Latrodectus; species Latrodectus elegans. The sequence goes on along the minus strand of CM057811.1, from coordinate 35,888,429 downwards.
TTAAATTTAATAGATTTCTTTGCATAACTTGTGTTTCTATTTTTATTTTCTACCATTCACACAAAGATACTACAAGGGGCTGATGAGGAAAATATTTTTTTCAACTAAAGAAAGAAAATAGCATATTTTTACCAAGTGAATGGAACAGTTTTTTCAATATATGACTTGAAAGAATAATTGTCAAAAACAGTATTGATTCTTCTAATATATAAACTTAAAAATATTCAGTAAGAGAAGAAAAGTGATGGTCTCTTAAAGATATATTTCTCAAAATAATTTAGAATTGCTATTATTAAATTAAATTAAATAATTAAAGATTTCAAAAATGATAAATTATTATGCAATTGAAACTAATAACAAACATTTATTGTTATTGGAATAAATTGATGAGGACTTGACACTGCACATTCATAGTTTGCTGATCAAGGTTAATTTTCTAATATACTTTAAAAAGTATTTCATACAACAACAAATATCCACATCCAAAGTAGGAAAAAAAATCCATGAGCAATTGAACTGAAGGACAAAAAAATTAATTTTTCAGCTATGAGCTTAGCCAATAAATTCATATTTATAAGAAAATTTTACAAAAATTTAATTTCGTAAAAATGAAAAAAAAGAAAGAAAATCTTTTTGATAATATGATTTTGGCTGAAATTCAAGTCCAATTTTTGACACCTACTACTCAGAAAAAGTAATATTACTATTTAGAATATAATTAACATAGAATTACATAAGGATAAGCATGAATTAGTTTAAATTAGCAGAAATTAAGCAACTTAAAGATTTTTCCTCAAACATTTGCACAAGTATGAAGAGTGGTCTAGCACTCTGTTTTGATTCAAATCAATCTAATGATTCAGTTCTAATTGTCACAATGAGTTTATGAGAGGTGAATCTAACTTTAAAAAAAATTATCACTTGTAAAACAAAAATATAAGTAATGTAAACATAAGTATGTATTTATTTTTTGTCAATAAATATTGTAAGGACATTTATATTATTGATAACAAAAAATATTATTTGTAACAAGAAGAAGAAATGGTTGCTCATTTTTAATCAATATTCATATACTTTTATAATATTTAAAAGATTTTCCACGTAATTCTAGGATATTTTCATTGTTTTATTCAAATCTCTTGTAGATACTAGAGATATTATGAAATTAAATAATTCATTTATAAATATTCATTTATAAATAATTTATAAAAAATGCATTGTACAAAATTTACTAGCAATTCTATCTTGAAATTTTCAATCCTCATTTATGACTTAAAATCAGATGTTCTTCATAAATTTAAACATATAAAATTTCACAAATAGGAAATAACAAATATTTTATAAAAGAAATGAAGAGAGCAAATAAAAATTTATTAAGATAAATTATTTTTTAAGATAATTAAATACATAAAAAGGCTTCTTTTTGTAATTTTTAAATTCTGTCCTAAAATATTGATAAATAAAAATATTAGATAGAAAAAACAATACCAAAATGAATAAAAATTAAATGGAATTTTAATGTTGTTAAAAAAAGAACACTCATATATTGTCACTATGCATTAAGATTAAATATAAAATGTTTTATAGAATTTATAAAAGTAAATATTTAAAGTAAATTTTCTGATTATTTTAATGCCTGAATATAATTAAAAATTTATGAAAATTTATTGCAGACCCAAATAATTTATACAACGTCCATTGCATTAACTCACTGAATATTTTGCATTAGTAACATGCATACCTACATTGCATTTTATTTCAAATATTTTATTTTTTCAGACGTTCAATTTCATGCAATATATTTGTTATCTCTACAAATACATATGAATTTTTACAGTATTAATTGACGAATTTTTACAGTATAAAATGAATTTTTACAGTATTAATTAAAAGATTACAGTGTAACAAAATGTATATAGGTTTAAATGTCTATAAGTTCTAACAAAATGTATATAGGTTTAATTTTAAGAGGTTAAATTGGAAAATAAGCCTACAAATAATTTGAAGAGAACAAACTCAGCAGATTTTTACATCCTTTTTTTTCTTTATGATTTATTTAACTTTTTTCAATAGTACAAGAAGTAAAATTACCTTTTTGCATTTGTTCTAAAACCAATTGCAGCTTATTAACTGATGTTGAATGCTGCAATACTTTATCTTCTAAAGAAGATATTTGAGCAAGAGCTTCATCACGCTGATTTGCTACTATTGAAAGTTGTTCTTGAAGACTAGCTATTTGAATACTAGCTCTTTGACTAAAAGAATAATAAAGTTAAAAATATTTCCAGAAATTTAAGAAATTAATAAACCACTTATGAAATTACTTTACATTAAAATAAAATAAAAATTCCCATAATAAGGTAGCAAATGTTAATAAATTAATAAAAATATTATAAAATCATCTTTTCTTTATAAATAAATGAAATCATTTATTATTTTAAATCATAAATAAATATATTCCACAATTTTTATCACGATAAATAACAGTTACTTATCTGTAGTATATAATAAAAAGTAAAAACATTTTATGCATTTTTGGCAAACATATTTTTATACAAATGGTTTCAATGAAAGATTAAGAGAATATTAAATAATACATATTTGTATGAGATTCTATAATTAGCATAAGACAATAACTACTTCAGTTAATGTAATTTAGCAGTAATTTAGGAACAAATAAACTTTTGAAAGAGCTCTATAAACATGATTGCAAAACCCTAATTACATTCTATTTTGTTTCAATTGCGTTACAAAAAAAAGTAATTTCAGTAGCAATATTTTATAAATATATAATTTAAATTTGCTACTTTTGATTGCAAATAAATTTAAAGATATATAAAAAGCACCAGTAAATACTTTCACAAAACAAAAACCATGGAACTAGAATTCAGATTTAGGAAATTTCCCAATTGGTTGATTGATTGGATTTTATGACACAATATCCATAATAGGAGAAGCTGTATTAGCAGAGTTCTTGTAGATATTGTCTTCAAGATTCTCAGCAATTATGAATTTATTCAAACTGTTTAATTTAGATGTAAATATTTATATTAAGATGGAATTATTTTGGATTATCCACAGAAAAACAATTATAAAATACTTTTCAAATAAATAAATAAACATGTTTTCTCTATATATAAGAGATTTTAAAATAAATTTACTTGGTATCAACTACTGCAGTGCTAGTTATATCAGCTCTTCTTTTAACTTCTACCAGTTCATCTTTTAAACTTTTTTCCCTCTCTTCAGCTTTTAAAGCTTCATTTGTATAATTTTCTTCAACCTAATAATAACAAATAGAAAACAATAAATAAAATTTTAATAAAATATTATAAAACTGAAATTATACCATTTATTGATAAAAGTAATAAAAGTAAACATTTTTAGACACTGACAGAGAATTTAAAAAATAATAGAACCACAGAAAAAAGAATCAAATATTACAGAAAATAATTTATATAAAATAAGATATTAATCTTATATTTCATATTTATTTACTTGTCTTTAATAGGTATCTTCTAGTGAAACAGTTTTTTTTATGTATATAAAAAGAATTTTAATTTTACAGTTCATGCATTTGTAAAAAAAATTTTTAAACTCTGTAAAAGGCATTAGAAGAAATTTTTAAAAAAATTATTCAAAATAAGAAACTTATAAATGATTTAT